>QFET01007489.1:3696-26919 GCA_003316355.1 Tuber calosporum | reverse complement strand
GAAGACCATACGGATGTTGGAGCTTGTCCCCGCTTCCAACAGTTAGTTCAGAGGGGAGTAGATAAGGTCCTTGCTGCTAAAGGTCCTCCATCCCCCGCACCTCCCACAAGACTGTTTTCCCCTCTGGAAGCTTCTCTCCCAGAGGCCAGTCATGAAAAGCTCGGAGGACCGCTTTAGCGGATATGAAGAACCATTGGGACTCCGTGGTGGAAACACTGGTGGAGATGGTGGTAGTAAACCACCGGGGGGTGGAAACGTCGGTGAAGCAGGAGAACCGGGTGATTCCGACTCCTCGAGCAGTAGCGATGAATCCTCCTCCTCCCTCCCCTATCTCAGAAGATTTCTGGGCCGACGCAAGTCACGCTGGAATGAGGCTAAGAAGCGACGGTATCATGAGCGGTGTCAAGCCTCGACGGACTTCCTTCGAAGATCCAACAAAAAATCCCACACTTGGCAGAAGAAACCCGTGAAGTTGGGGATCAAGGTGTTCAAGGGAGACCCACTTGACATAGCGATTTATCCAGGATGCGGAGATTAGGTTCGACTACTATCGACACTGTAAGCTGTCTGATATGGATAAAGTCAGCCTGATCATTGCGCTTCTTGAAGGGGCCGCAAAGAAATGGTACAACAGCATCCATGTGAACATTAGCCAGGATGCCGCTCAACGGGCAGGAGTGACCTTTAACCCAAGCAATGAGTTGCGCACTATGGCGGGCTTCCGAAAACGCCTAGAGTCCAGTTTCGGCGGTCACTCAGATCGGGATCGTGCTCTTCGTGAGTGGAATGGTTTGGCTATGAATCCAGGAAAGGTGGACCAATTTGTCGATGAACTCATTCGCTTAGCCAGTGAGTTGCATTATGACGCGGTAGTAGTGAAGGACAAGGCCCGCATAGACATGACCGCTGAATTGCCAAATGCTTGGGGACTGAAAACTCTACACCCGCAAGCATACATCGATTGCCTAAACCTGCTTCGCAACACCGGCCATCAGCTAGAAGACGTTGCATCCTTCAACAGAACGATTGTTAAGGAAAAGCCTACCACCCACGAACGAGGAGATGACAGGTCCGCGGTCGCTAAGCGACAACGAAAGTAGGAGCGAGGCCCTGGGAACCGAAATCCCCGGCCTCAAACGAGCATGGCCAACCCCTCCCGGGTTAAGAAATCAGACTATGAAATCAAACATCAGAATATTCAGACTACTCTGATTGACAAACGCCGTCGGTTAAAGCAATGTTCGCGGTATGGAACCGAGAGTCACTTTTGGAAACAGTGTACTGCTCCCGAACCCGTAGTGCAATCAATCAAACCCTCACGCAGGCGGTCTGCTTCTGAGGCGGAGCTTTAGCACCTACGCTATCTAAATACCGTCGCATTGAGGCTCCACCCCCTGTTGTCAAAAGGGTTACCGAGGTCCGCGTCTCCCCTCCGATTTTGGAGGTTGATACCGATGGAAGTAATTGGGTAAGCCCTTTAGGCAGTATCTGAGAAACCAGAAAGCTGACTACCACTCTTTGCATTAAGGCGAGGAGGATAAGGGTAGAAGGAAAGGGAAATTGGACTAGGTGAGTCCCCTCACCCTTACAAAAGAACAAGGCTAATTCACCACAGTCAGGACAGGGTGGGATTAGGGGTTTTCTTTTGTTAAGGTTTTGCAAGGGTCTTATTCCTCATTTCCTTTGTTGTTTACTTTCCTTGGGGAAGAGCGATAGAGATGGTCTGGTTTCATTGGTTTTGTTTCACTTATGTATATCAATCAGGCAGGACTTGATTAAGCAATTGAACTTATTTACAAGCTTACCTGAGGAGGGTTAAATACCCGAAATCTCGCAGGCGTGATAGTAAACACCCAAACTTTATTATATAACGAGATATACATTATGACGCTTAAGCGAACAAAACCTGTTAGTGTTGAAAGACCAGCTAAGCGGCCGAGGCTAGTTGGCCCACCGCCCCACACTAGGTCAATACACGTGAAAGTACGCTTGGACTGGAATTTCAAGATGCATAGAAATAGTAAGGAAGCCTTACTTCTGTTGGACAGTGGCGCTACGGGTGCCGTGCTAAGTAGGACCTGGGTTAAGAAAGACAAATTACCATGTATCCGTCAGAAACATCCGAGACCAATCTCTGATGCCAGTGGCAACCAGATTCCAGGGTCCGGGGAACATTACACCACAATGGTGAGAATTAAGATAGGCTACCATGTGAATGATATAAGGTTTGAACTTACGGATATGCCGGACACCAAGGTAGACGGCTATCTTCCGATGTCATGGTTGAAGGACCACAATCCCGATATTGACTCGGAAACTGGTATTCTGAAGTGGCGTTCAGAATACTGTAAGACAAACTGGGTTGTCGCTATGCGACGAATGGAGTTCAGCACCGGTGAAGAACTCCTAGCCGAGGATAGTAGTCAGGTGTACCTTTTGGGTATGGCAATATATACTGGAGAAGATGGCAAGGACATTAGCGTCAGCCTACTACCAGAATATAGGGATTATGCAGATATTTTCAGTCAAGAAAATATAACTTCCCTTCCCCTGCATACAGAGTTTGATCACAGGATTGAACTCGAGCCGGGGGCCAAACCGCTATCAGGGCCCATATACCCCCTCTCTAAGCGAGAATTAGATGTACTGTATGACTACATCCGGGAAATGGAGGAATAAGGGAAGATCCGGCGTTCTACGTCGTCCGCCGGAGCCCCTATCCTCTTTGTGCCGAAGTCAGACGGAACGCTTCGGTTATGTATCGACTATCGAGGGGTTAATAAGATAGCTATTAAGAACAAGTATTCTTTGCCTTTGATGAACGAGCTACGAGACAGGCTCGGGAAAGCCACGGTATTCACTAAGCTGGACCTAAAAAAAGGCTATTATCTCATCCGGATGGCACCGGGTGAAGAATGGAAAACCGCCTTTAAGAGTCTATATGGCCTGTACGAGTATATGGTAATGCCGTTTGGGCTATGCAAGGCACCATCTACCTTCCAGAGCATGATCAATAGCGTATTCAGCGATATGCTTGATGCAGGAGTCATCGCCTATATGGATACATCTTGATATACTCAGAGACGATCGAAGAACATGTTTCGTTAGTTCGTCAGGTAATGGAGAGACTGTGCAAGGCAGGTCTTTGCGTTAGCATAAAGAAGTCCACCTTCCATCAAAGGGAAGTTGAATTCCTAGGGTATAAGATATCTGAGCATGGGATATCTATGACGACTCGTAAGGCAGAGGAGATCAAGGCTTGGAAGACTCCTCCGAACGTAACTGAAGTCCAATGCTTCATGGGCTTTGCGAACTTCTCTCGTCGATTCATCAACGGGTTTAGTAAAGTGGCAAAACCTCGGACAGATCTGACAAAGAAGGAGGTAAAGTGGGACTGGTCGCCCGCTTGTGAGTAGTCATTTGAACATCTAAAGGAGTTGTTCACCACTGGTCCCATTCTGACACACTTTGATGGCTCTCGTCCCACTAAGTTGGAGACAGATGACAGTGATTTCGCATTGGGTGGTGTGCTATCTCAATTATGTGATGACCAGAAATGGCACCCAGTGGCCTATCACAGTAGGAAGTTCCTGCCTGCGGAGGTGAACTACGATGTTCACGATAAAGAGATGACGGCGATCGTCGCAGCATTCAACGAATGGGATCATCTATTGCGCTCGGTTGAGGACCAGATTATGGTATATACAGACCACCAGAATCTGGAGTACTTCAATAGTACCAAGGTCCTAAACCGGAGGCAACACTGCTGGGCGGAATTCCTACAGCCGTTTAACTTCAAGGTGGTATACCGAGAGGGCCGGCCTAATGAGAAGGCAGATGCGTTATCGCGGCGTAGGGACTACCGCCCGGAAGGGGGGAGTGATCCTCTACCACAGACATTTTTTCGGCCTGGGCAGTGGCAGATACAGCAGGAACGAGACCTGCTGCGCCCACAGATGCTACTTACTTGTCTCGGGTTTCGCCTGCAGTCTGGACTTCTAACAGCCTTGCGTGCTGCTGCGAAACTAGATCAGGCGTACCTGGTAGTACTGAAGGCAGTGGTTAACAAAAGTAACACTGTGGATGCCCATTTCGATGTGGAAAAGGACTTACTCACCTACAAGAATCGGTGGTATGTTCCGAAAGACGAGGGGCTTAAGCGAACTATCATGGAAGCAGAACATCATTCACGCATCGCTGGACACTTTGGAACATACAAGACAATAGCACGAGTTAAGGCAAATTCTCTGGCCGAGAATGGAGGAAAACATCACGGAATATTTTCGGACCTGTGATGTATGCCAAAGAAGGAAAACGATCCGGCATAAGAAGTTTGGCTTGCTTGAGCCTATTGAAGTTCTGATGAGACGATGGAATGCCATTTCCATGGACTTCATTGTGGCATTACCAAACTCAGAGGGATATAGAAAGATTTGGGTCATAGTGGATAGATTCTCCAAGATGGCTCACTTTATCCCTTTAGCAACTGAGGTGCCCATAAAGGAACTTGCTCTCACATTTCTGAAGGAGATTTGGCGATTGCATGGGCTCCCAGAATCGATGATTGCTGATCACGATACCCGTTTCACATCCAAGTTTTGGATGAGTCTCATGGATCTACTACAAGAAAAACTCAATGTATCTACGGCCTTCCATCCGGAAACAGATGTGCAAACTGAGATGGTTAATCAGACCTTGGAACAGTATCTAAGAAATTACTGTTCCTACCAGCAAGACGATTGGGCTGCACTGCTACCCTTAGCGGAGCACGCATACAATACGTCAGTATCCGAGTCGTCGAAGGTGTCACCCTTCGAGGCGAACTAGGGTTTGTGCCACGGACTAATTGGTCTGGGGCCGTGTCTGAACATCAAAGTATACACCCAAACACTGAACTTGTCGTCAAGGATTGGGGGGGTACATGGCAAGACATTCAAGAGACACACCAAAGGGCGCAGGAACGACAGCGGAAATTGCAGGACCAGAAACATCTTCCATCACCGGAGTATGTCACCCTGGAGGATGTAGTCCAGGCCAGAGCTAAGAAGGCAGACCGTATTATGTTGGACCGACGTAACATTCGCACTAAGCGACCTATGGAGAAACTAGACTACAAGAAATTGGACCTTTTGTAGATAAGAGGAGAATATGGACACGGGCTTATGAGCTACAGCTGCCTGCAAGATGGACAATCCATCCGGTCTTCAATGTGGGACTTCTGGAACCTTATCGTGAGGATCTGGTAGGCAGACCTGCTAAAGCCATATCAGAACCCGACATCGTTGATTCGGAGCCTAGCTATATAGTAAGAGTCATAGTAGATAGCCGGTGGTATTGAAGTATGAAAGCAAAATTCCCACAACGGTTTGTACAATACTTGGTATCGGGGGAAGGGTATGGTAGTGAACAAAATTCATGGGAGCCGTTTGAGATGTTGGAAGGAACCGCAGGGGAGGCATTGCTGCATTTTCATGACCGGTATCCTGCTAAGCCAAGGGATCACCGTGTATAAAAAGTACCTGAAAGGGGGATAAGTGGGAAAAAATCAGCCCACACAAGAAAACTAAGTTTGAGGACAGACTTATGGAAGAGGGGAGTAGTGTAACGACCCCAAGATCAGTTGGTATAGCTTACCGAACCTCAGCCCAGCCAGTAGTCCTACTAGGACGTGAACAGGAACGGTACCAGACACCTCCAAAGTGACATAGCAACTATAAGTACCTTTCATGAACAAAGGGTACTTAGGTATCTAGATAGATAGGGTAACCCAGCAAGGCCGGGTAACCTTAGTGGACACTTAGGTAGGGTAACCACGCTAGACAGGGTAACCCGGAGCTACAGTCAGGCAGGGTAACCCTCTTGGTAGGGTAACCCGGAAGCATGATTACGCAGTGTAACCTTTTAGATAGGGTAACCCATCTCCTCAGTTAGGTAGGGTAACCACTTAGTTAGGGTAACTGGTAGGCCCTAGGAAAACATGACAAGCAGTGTAGGCGCAGCCGGGTGTGCTACATTCGTGTAGCCAGGTATTTCTACCTCGTGGAATCGCGTGTAACAAACAGGTCAGTGTGGAACCTTCTGGTTACGCAAAGGGGCGTTACACAGACTTCCGCAGCGATTTGCACCATGATAGGGCCCAGTTACCCTACCTTGGAGATCGCGGGTGAAATCGTGGATCTCAAGTTACCCCCCCCTTAACTTTACGCAAAACGCGAAACCCAACTACAAGTATCCCAGGGTGGTTGGAGTGATTTTGGCGCGTCCAACACCCCCTTGCGGCTCCCAAGTTCGCCCCTTGAGACATGTGGGAAAGGGTGACAGTTGGTAAAAGGCTAACAAGACTGAGAAATCGAAGGTGGCAGCGTAACCCCGTATACGTCGCTGCTGTCCTTTCGACCAGATGCTGTCCGCAGGATATATATAGGGGTGGGCGACGGCCGACCCGGGCAAGTTGTTAGTATTGACATCAGATGGCCTTCCGAGGGTACTCTAGGTGCCTATAATCCCTCTGGGAGGTATGGGGGTCCCCGCGAATAGCTACCTGCGAGTCGGGGATTAACGGAAGTTTGTCCTGATAAAACTCTACTACTTACACAACGATAGCCCAGGCGCTATACGATTACCGTGGGACGTTACAGGACTCTAACAGGTATTCAGTCTTATCACGGCTAAGGTGATCCCTGAAAGGTTGACTATAGGTAGCGCCTATTTAGCCAACTCAGTAAAGACACTTACCGGGGGAGCTACGCAGTCACAAGAAAAGCTGTCGATAGGCCAAGTAGACACAGTTGACTGCAGTGCTTGCATAGACGGAAAAAGCCATAGCGCTACTGAGTATCATACCTAGGTTGGGGTCCAAAGTCGGATTGTCAGTTGGCCATTGACAAGACGGCGATCGGAAAGGTTTTTCTCTCCTGCAGGCATAATCAAAATGCATTGCAGAAGACCTTTATGATTGAACGGACTCAACTTATGCGAGCGATCCACAGGCCCTGAAGTTAATTCCGGAAGGGCCATGAGTCAGATGATCCCTGAGTGGAGAAGGGAGCTCTCTTAACGGTCGGAGTAGGGATGGGTGTCGTTGGCTTTATAATTCTACCTAAGTAAACGCGAACGGCACTCCACTCTGATAACCAACTATCCTCTCGAGAAGACTTGAATTGAGTGAATCTCTGGCTTAACCATATGAAGTTTTATCATTTGATTCAATTATTTTATCTTTACCTTCTGTGAACTCTGCGTTGAGTCTTTTGGTCCGGTCGCAACCTTAGGATCCAGCTTCCTATAGGGTGCCCCCGTAACAGTCGATAAGCTACAGGGGCAACAATATCCTCTGGGTCAAATGGTTCTTGCACTTTGGATTGACGGACAGAAACTAGTAGAAGTATAGAAGGTAAATGTAGTCCGCAAACAGTCAGACGCGGGATATCACTATTGAAGTGACTCCGAGCTTTCGACATCATCAAGCAACGGAAAAGAAATCTTTTCAATATTATAAGTTTTACTCATAATCTTTACCTACGAGACTTCGTAGCCAATCTCTGTTTACGAAGAAGGATTTAAGTCTAGTCAGAGTCGCTTGTCATTAGAATTGACTACCCTTAACAGTATATTGATATTTCTCCTTGTTACCAAGGCTCCCTACATGACATTTGGATATCTCCAACTCATACCTCTGGAATCACACAAACTTATAGCAGATTCCATCCTCCTTCGTAAGCTTTAGCATAAACCTCGTCCCTCAAATTACATCTTCTGATTTGAACAAATACTTGAAAACTAACTCCCGGAGATCCAATTCTATCAACCACAGGAACCCTCCTGGTTCACTGATCCCCTACTCATCCCTTCAGAATCAGATTTCCAGAAAATCTACGAACACTTTTACGGTACTACCTTCCTGTGGAAACCACCTCTTGACTACGAAACTGTAGAAGAAGGAACCTCGAGTTCCTTCAATATAATCCACGCCTTTTTCGCAATCTCTGGCTGGCGATTGGGAAAATATCCAAACTGTAACCTACTCCCTAGCATCTTGAGAATTCCAAAGGGACTATGAAGATACTTTAAGGATAGGGGGAGAAGCATCGATGGATAGGTCTTCAATAGACAAGGTAAAAGGTATAGAACTAATAAAGTGACCTTTCAACTTGTAGTATTAAATATGATAGTCCTGTAAGGCTTGAGAGTCCGAATGCTTAAGGGATTGCAGGCTCTGAAAATACAAAAGATTGTACCTAGGAAAACTAAACAAAAGTGCTAACCTCCTGTCCAACTACATGCTAACAGATGTAGTATAAGAAAGTAACCATATTCCGAAAATGGAGGGTTAAAAGCGACAGAATGGAGCTAATAAAACAAGTAATGGAATCCTGACAAAAGGAAACAAGAGATCACTAATACTATACAAATCCAGTAGGTATATCAGTAGGATAGCGATACCCATAGGGGTAGAAGCAAGAAGGGGTAGTGATAAGCGAAACAAGGAAAGAATTACCAGTAAGGAAGTCATAACCAAGTAAGAAGGCTCAACCAAATAGTAACGCTTATCAGGTATAAACCCAAAGGAGTAATAACCAACATCAAATCTGTAGTAATAGTAGAAAGATAGTAGGATTCCGTTACACCCACTTCCATTAAACAATATCCTCACGACAATTGACCATGGATGCAGACAAGCCCATGTCTGATATCGATGAATCATCTTTTGTGTGAAGTAACTATGCACCTGGACATTCCAGATCACCATTGGCACTCCACCACCTCTCACAGCCTAGTCGGGTGAGAAAGTCACCCCCTGGCACTCAGTCAAGTACCCCTAGACTGCCTGACGCCAGAAACCAGTAATTGGAAATATTGGCAAACTGATTTGCACTAGCAAGGGGCAAGTTCGACCGAACCTTACGTGAATCAGTCCCAAATACTAATTTGGCCTACAATACACTGTCCAGATAAGCACAAGTTTAGGCAGACCAACTTCGTCAATATGCAAACCATATCGGGCGGTGAAAACAAATCGTGAGACATGAGTTAAAACAGGTCTTAAATCGGTTGGAAATGCAGGTAGCAGAGACGATAACTTTGCAAACTGCAACTACTAAGGAGCTGGTGGCCAAGTTACAAGGTCAAGAACATTGGGCTACGTACCACGAAATAGTAAGTACTCAACTTGATGCTAACATCAGAGTAACTGGGCAGGAACCTCTGGACTGAGACCACCAATTGGAAGAAGCCCTAGCCCGTCAGACATACGAACATCTTCAAAGGAAGGTCGCGGCACAGGAAGATCATTTGCGGACCACACTGGAGTTAAGGGAACTCCATCAACGATTAGAACAAGAATGCATTGAGAGAGAAGCTAATAACAAGAGGCAGAATATGGCGTCAGACCAAATGAGTCATAAGTTGGCGCAAATATACAAGATGGTAATGCAACTACAAGTTGCTAGAAACCGACCTAGTATTTGGGAAACTGTAAAATCACAGCCAGTGGAAAATCCATGGTTAGAAAAACGGACAACGGATGTTAGGGGAGAAGAGTTCCAGTTCATTCCCCGCAGAGACAAGTGAAAAGGAGTGCATTGTGGAGAAAGTAACAATAATGGTAGGAAAGGACCTCCACTACCTGCACCAGTAAATGCACCTGAACAGGGTGACGATTACCATGAGTCGGAAGATGGAGGAGGCCCCTGTAAAATAGGTGGTTAGCCATCACGAAGAACCTTGCAGGATGAAAGTACGAATCTGAGGCAGATGAATGGGTGGAGTGAGAAAGGCAAGCATTAGCCCGTACCAACAGACGGCAGCTGGATCCCCTCATCAAATTTACGAATAAGCATAATCAAAATTTGCGAGTATGGTTACTAAATTGCAAGGATTACTTTGAAAGACACCCATAGCAATGGGAAGACGATGAAGAACGCATCAAGTATGCATTGGGAAGAATGGAAGGAACCGAGGTAGCCCATTTCGCAATAACCCACTGGAAGAAAATCACTGGGGATCTTGGATTCTCAAAAAATGAGGATTTTGATTTCTGGATAACTTTCGGGGCCGAAGTTACAAAACGATTCACAGTAATGCATAAGGCGGAGAAAGCCTTAATCAAGTTAGAGAAGGTTAGGGACAGAGGAGATATAGAGAAGTATGTCCTTACTATGGAAAACCACAACATTGAGGCAGAGGTATCCGGTATCGCTTGGAGAACTATACTACAGCCTCAACTTCCTATGGAAGCCATGCGTACGCTATCATATGAAAATCATGACTTGGTTAGCGAATGGATCAATGCAGTTCGCAGGGTTACCAATGCAGAAGAATCGTTCAAGGAACAACAAGGACTATTCAGAAAAAACAATCTGGGAAAAGGTGACTCACAGAATAGAAAATGGGAGGAGGAATCCAAATCTAGAAAGAGCACTGCAGGAAATAAACAATGAAAATCTTATAACACAGCTGAAAAGGCTGGCTACAAATTGAGAAAACAAGAGGAAAAGGGGAAAAAAGCCAATGCTGAGGGAAAGTTTGAGCACACAAATTGGGTGGAAGCTCATAGTGGAATCCCTAAGGACAAAATTGAAGAGCGAAAGAAAGCCAATCAATGCACCCATTGCACTTTAGCCAACCATACTCGGAGGTTCTGTAGAAAACAGGTACAGGTATCGGTTATAAGACAGAAACAGGGAAATTTCAAACCCCAATATCGACGGCCCCTGGCAATAACGCTACCAAAGGGGCTAACGTCACCAACAACAAGGGTGAACCTAGTCAACCAACCCAGAATTTGGGAACGGACGACATGTATAAAACCTAAGAAATGGTTTTCAGGCACTGGTAGCGAGGGCGACAGGGCACTCGGTTACAGACCACTTACCGAAATCGCAATCAACAAGGGGGCGTGACCTCTGCAAGGTCATACTAGCAGGTATTCCGTGCTTCTCCGTGTGAAACTCCAAGTCAAGCAAGAATTACAAAACATTATCCAGACCGACAGGAGTAATGCAGACCAAAGAATCATAGGTAAGTAAGAAGCGATTAACTTAGCCTCCGGCTAGTTGTAGTGTGGGACTAACTCCGGGAACTTGAAACTCTAAAAGAAGAATGAGGAGTGCAACATTTGGTGTAAATCAGACCTTAAGATGGAAGACAATCAATTAAACTCACGTCCTCAAAAAGCCTTATATCCTTCCAGAGATCCAAGGAAGAGCGGACAGACCAGTGCAGATAAGGGACTTCTTAAGAATGACAAGGAGGAATGAGTCTAGCCTGGATCATGAGAAACTTTCCTGGGACGAAAATATGTAACAGGTCGGCTGGACAACGGAATAGTTCTACAAACGTAACTGGATTCCGGACACCATGAAAATGAAGTTGTAGGAGAAAGAGAAACTACCGCTACCTAGTTCACACACTCAATGGAGTGGGGTAAATCCGTTCCGAACTTGGACTCCGGCTTCGTGGACAGAATAAGCATTATAGACTCCTGCAGTAATCGAGGTGATGCGTGCAGAAACCCCTAAGTACAAGCTAATGATACGAGTTCAGCTGCAGTTAGGCAGTGCAAATGGAAGGTGGATGAGAACCCTTCGGAAGGTGTAAAGACCGCTAGTAGTGGGCTGCCCTGTATACCAAAGATAGCGATTTTGGTTTGTCAGAGGAGGCTTCAATAGCCGAAACCGTGCCGGCATGGTAATAAACACTCTAGTTACTGCAACAACAAATATGTTATATAAGAGACCCGCACAGGCCCCACGCGGCCATAACCTAAGAAACAAAATTGAACTATCAGCCTCGCCCCATTATTTATGCCTATAGGGCAGGGCGACCATCGAAGCCAATAGAGAACAGATCCATATTTGTGTGCTATTAGACTCAGGATCTAATATATTCCTAATTAAGCAAGACCTGGTTAACAAACATTGCTTACCATACCACACACGCACACATAGTTTGGATATTTCTACCTTCGCGTGAACAAAAGCAGCCAATGGGGAAAACACTATACACATCCTATGCTGTGAGATATTGTGAGCAATGCCCACCGATCTCATATTCCATGCGAGATTGCCAACACTGGAAAAAATGACCTTTTCATCCTGTTGGGCTGGTGGCATATAGAACATACCTTTGGGCATATCGAGGATGCGAATAAATAGTTATTCAAGGATGAAAAATGTCAGTATCAGGTTAACGATTAAGGCATAGACGTGATATTTGAATGTGACGAAACAGTAGCAAATGACTCAGAAGCCCGCTATATTGGAAGGATCAAGGGAGTATCCTATACACTACCAGATGTGACTGAGTTCACACAAACACCTTAGGAATACCCTGAATTCAAATGGGTTTTTGCACTGGAAACAGTCGAAAAAATAGTGGGAAGAATGACCTTTGACCACACAATTGACTCTATACGTGGCTCAGTACCTCCATCGGGCCCAATATACTCAATATCTGCCTACCAGCTAGATTTTCTAAGCAAATATCTGTAATAAATGCAGGATTGAAGGAAATTTTTGAAAAGCAAATCTGCTGCCAGAGCACCAATTTTATTTATTCTTAAACCTGACAGTTCAAAGAGGCTGTGTGTGGATCACCGACAGTTAAATAAACTCACAGAGGCAAACAAATACCCTTTCCTGCTCATGCGGGAAATATGCGACTAGGTTGTGGGGCTCAAATATTAACTATGCTCGATGTGTAAGATGTTTATCACCTCCTAAGAATCAAAAAAAGGGATGAGTGGAAAACAGCATTCTGCACCCGATATGGCCACTTTGAAAACAAAGTAATGCCGTTCGGGCATGTAAATGCGCCGGCAACATTTCAGGCTATGATGAATAAGATTCTCCATGAATTCTTAGATTTTGGGGTGGTGGTATGCATTTAATTACATTCTCATTTATTCTAAATGAAAGAAAGAATATATTGAATTGGTCAAAAAAGTTCTGTCTAGGTTGGAAGAATATAATCTAGCAGTATCAACTACTAAGGCAGTCTTGCATGTTGACAGAGTTGAGATTTTGGGTTATATTATGGTAATCGATAGAGTCTCCATGAGTGATAGAAAGGTGGAGAGCATAATGAATTGGAAGGCACCCAGGTCGGTGAAATAGGTACAAATATTCATTGACTTTGCCAATTTTTACCGACGCTTCATTAAGGATTTCTCCAAAATCTGCAAACTGATTACCGAAACATTGAAGGGCTACTTCAGAAAATTTAGCTGGGGGCCAAAACAAGATTTGGCATTTAAACAACCTAAACAAAGATTGATCTCGGCCCCAATACTCTTTCATTCCTACAATGACAGAGAAACTATAGTGGAAACCGATGCTAACGATTTTGCTCTAGGATGCATCCTCTTACAGTTATAAGACAAAAAGCTACATCCGGTGGCTTTCCACTTACAAAAGCTGTGCCCAAAGGAGCGAAATAATGAGATCCATGATTAGGAACTATTAGTATGTCTTGAAGCATTCAAAGAGTGGAAACAGTACCTAGTAGGGGCAGAAAAAATAACCTGTTACTTTGTACACTGATCATCAGAATCTACAAAATTTCTTTACAATGAAGGTATGGAATCCACAACAGATACGATGGACTCAACATAAGGTGAACTACCATTTCAAATTTGTCAATCGACTACGAAAATGAGTCGTAAAGCCTGATGCATTAAGCCATAGGCTGGAGTACTCTCCAGAGGAATGGGCTACGCATAGCGAACAGTCAATACTAAAGCCCTCACACCTCCTAATCACTCTGGTCCAGTTAAACAAAGCAGACAGGGAAGAAAAATTAATTGGCCCAGAAACCACTAGCTCCTTGCAGATAAAATTGCTATTCCCAAAGGCACGAATGCCTACAAGAGGCCCCTTTCTGGAAGCCGGCCATGATTTGCATGCACTAGAGGATATCATAATCCCAGCTAATGGACAATGGCTGGTAGAGACAGTAATAGCGGTTGGAATACCAGTGGGAACATATGTCCGCATAGCACCACACAGTGTAATGACAGCCAAATACAGGATTAGCTTTAGCTGCGGGGTAATCGACGCTGACTATTCTAGGACAGTTAAGGTTATCATACAGAACCATGGAAATCAAGATTGTCAGTTCTGAAAAGGGGACTGAATACAACAAATAATCATTGAGAACATATATACAGCTGAGGCGATGGAGGTTGACAGACTTGCAGACACTGTAAGAAACAAAGGTAGATTAGGAAGCACGGATGTATCACCAAAATGATCAATTACAACAATGACCCAGGTAGTGGTGGCATACTTATGAGCGGACCACGCTGAAAAAAGGTTTCTTGATGCAATAGACCATCGAGCGAGACAAAACAAAGGGATACTCTTAATGTCTAATGCAATAATCTCCAAGGTCGATATTAGGAAATATGACCTGACATTATTAAGAACTATTGAAGAGGCAGGCCAGAACAATCAAGACTGGCAGGAATACAAGCAGGAATTGGAAACTGTAACCTACTCCCAAGTATCTCAAGAATACCAAAGGGACTCTGAAGATAGTATTAGGATAGGGGGAGAAGGGTCGATGGATAGGTCTTCAATAGACAAGGTAAAAGGTATGGAACTGATAGTGTGACCATTCAACTTGTAGTATTAAAGATGATAGTCCTGTAAGGCTTGAGAGTCTGAATCCTTAAGGGATTGCAGGCTCTTTAAATACCAAAGATGGTAGCTAGGAAAACTAAACAAAAGCGCAAACATCCTGGCCAACAACAAGCTAACAGAGGGAGCATAACAAGGTAACCATTTTGCGAAAACAGAGGGTTAAAAGCGACAGGATGGAGCTAACAAAACAAGTAATAGAATCCAAAAAGGAAGGAACAAGAAATCGCTTCTACTATACAAATCCTGTAGATATAGCAGGAGGATAGCGATACCCAACTGGGTAAAAGCAAGGTGGGGTAGTGATAAGCAAAACAAGGAAAGAATAACCAGTTAGGAAGTCATGACCAAGTAGGAAGGGACAACCAAATAGTAGTGCTTATCAGGTATAAACCCAAATAAGTAATAACCAACTTCAAGTCAGTAGTAATAGTAAAAACATAATAGGATTCCGTTACAGAAACATTAACCAACGAGAGCAAACCTCTACCAAGTGACAGTGTGGTAACGGAAGGACTGAGCTACAATAAGAATCACTTATACATTCCAGGAAAGGGCTGACATTGTGGATCAATGACTACGTATGGTCATGTGATAAATGTCAACATAATAAATTCCGACGACATGCGCTGTTCGGTCTGCTCCATCCCTTAGAGGTTCCATTTGCCGCTTGGTAATCCAAATCAACTGACTTCATCACATAACTACTAGAGTCACAAGGGAGAATACAAATTATGGTAGTTGTAGATCGGTTTACCAAGAAGGTTCACTACCTAGGTCAGGAAGACAATGCCACCACTAAGGATGTTGCAAACATATTCTTGAGAGAAGTCTGGAAGCTACATGGACTTCCAGCCGAAATCATCTCCTACATGGAGGCAAAGTTCTGTGGGGAATTCTGGGAATTCCTATGCAAAAGCTAGGGGATAAAACAAAAGATGTTAACCGCGTACCACCTGCAAACTAATGAACAAAGGGAGAGGACCAACCAAGTGCTGGAAGGATACCTCAAGAACTATGTCAATTATGATTAAACGGATTGGTACCAGTTGTTACCACTGGCCGTGCACACATACAATAACTGAGTAACAAACGCTCATGGCATGTCACTATTATAGGCCAGATATGAGTTCCATCCACAAACAGAATAGCAGAAGGAACTTGAAGCCCAAAATCCAGGCTCTCAGTTATAAGCGCACTGGATGCAAACTATACATCTTATGGCTAGGAAAGCATTAGAATAAACACGGCAAAATATGAGCAAACATTAGGACCTTAAGGCGAAGAAGCAACCTAACATCAAAATCGGAGACCAGGTCATTCAAAATGCCAAAAATATCTGCATTAAATGACCTTTGAAAGAGCTTAGTCCAAACCTCTATAACCTGTTTAATGTATTGGAAAAAAGGAGAGAACGCGCCTACAAACTAGAAATATCTTCGAGATGGATGATCCATCCAATATTTCATAGATCCTTGATAGAACCCCATCGAACATCCAACCGACCAGGAAGGGAAGAACCTCCCCGCAAGTCTGAGGAAATCGATTCAGATCTTGAGTAGGAGATCGAAAGAATCATGAACAGTGAAATAATCTCTTATACCCGGCGGATAGGAGGACATAATAGGCAAATACAGAGCTACGCTCCTTTGTGAAGAGGACAGGATGGTCAGAGGAGGATAACACCTTGGAGCCAATGGAGCATTTTGAAAATGGGCAGGAATTGGTGGAGGCATTTCATAGGGAGAATCTGGATATGCTCAAGAGGGCAGATGTTGAATGACAAGGAAAAGGTTTTACTAGTGTGGTCAAGCAAACGCGTTATGTTTTTTACCCTACCTAGTTGAGTTCAAAAAATTGGACATGTATTTGTGTTTTAGTTATATATTTATTTTGACTATTATAATAAGAAAGGGTTACAATGGGGAAAATGGGGATTTGAGACGACTGCTCACGTGAGGGAGCTCATATTAGGCACATGGGTACAAGGTACTATAAACTAGCACTGAATTCATACGAAAATTTGGCTGAGATACTACTCATACCCCTACAGCCCCCTTGTTGGGCCTGCAGGTCACCTGCAGTGCCTTAGGCAAAAAATGTCCCATCACCAAAAAAGCCGAAAATAGGCGCCCCTCTTGCAAGAAAATATACGTCATCGCTGTCAGTCCGACTGGATGCTGTACGTTGGGTATATGAAGAGAGAGAACTAGACAACCCAATGCTGTGGAACCAAGTGCATAGGATCCGTATCCGTACAGGTATGGTCAATTCTGTACTGACTTGACAGGAAGCGACAGAATGTGACTGGACGCTGCGCGCAAAAATGAGAATATGATGAGTGGGCTCCAGGAGAA
This sequence comes from Tuber calosporum, assembly GCA_003316355.1. Lineage (NCBI taxonomy): Eukaryota > Fungi > Ascomycota > Pezizomycetes > Pezizales > Tuberaceae > Tuber > Tuber calosporum. Next base: position 9,923 of record QFET01007489.1, on the reverse strand, counting down.
ACATGAGAACCCAATCAAATCCCGAAAGCAGGCCCATCTTGGTCTATGGACCTATCGGAACAGGTTGATAAGGAGAGGCATAGCAACATTATACGGTATTGGACCGATTGTAAGTCATAACTCATCCTGGAAGCCAGCTGCAAGACTCTAGGAAAGCTGGCAGTATCCAGATAGGTCTCACCTGCCAAGTTGGCAACTTGGAGTTCGGAGAAACTATTGGTAAATTCCATGATGTACTTCCTAAGTTTAAGCAACAGGACCAGAAACGACATCTCCGACTGCTAAATGGTTTACAACATTAGGGAATAAAGGAGCTCTGACCTGTCGTTAAGCTGCAGGGGTAAGAACATTCTCCAGGTCAAACGGTCCTCGTACTTAGGATTGAAGGACGGAAACTGGTGGAAGTATAGAAATTAAATATAGTCTGCAAGCACAGAGACGCTGGATATAAATCTAGAAGTGCCTCCAGAGCTTTAGACATCATCAAGCAAATGAGAAGAGATCTTATCAATATCATCAGTTTTACTCAAAATCTTTACCTACGAGCCTTCCTAACAATCTCCGTTTAGGAAGAAAGATTTAAGCCTAGTTAGATTCGCTTGTCCTTAGAATCAACTACCCTCAACATGTTTTGTATATTAAGAATATAGACGAAATACCAACCCTGAGAAGACCTATAACTACTTTAAGTAAGAGAGGTCAAAATCTGTTTTATGCATACAATACTTGGCACAGAAGAGATAATGACATTAAAGCAGATACCAGAAAAGCCAGCAGTATTGCCCAGCTCCAGTTGTAATATTATCAGAATAGCCAATGTACCAGCAAGTGAGAATGCCATTAATAATTTAGGTGCAACTGAGAATCTTATGCCTTTACCTACCTCACTAGAGGGATATAATGATGCTCTTATATGTACTGCAAGAGCAATTTAATAGAAACACTACGACATGATGCTGAGTATTAAAGAATGACCCCTATACAATTTGTAGCGGTAGGTATAAATATATATATTATTATATGTTACAAACCTATCTATAGTCTGCCGGACAAGGCACACTATCACCTTCAACTGCAACAGGTAACAATACGTACCGCACGTCTTACCTCTCTCCAGGTCTCTTAGCCTTATGTCGCCTAGGGAACACTGAGTCCTTTCACTCCTAGCCGGTGCGATTGCTTCTTAGCAATACTTTTCTTGAATCACCTTTCGGTCGGTGATATAAACGGCTGGTCGTAATAAGAATAAAGGGTTGATTGCACTAATTGTAAAAGTATAACATAGGAAGTACCTTAGGTGGTTGCGTGAAGAGCTAGCTATCAGTGTCTCTTTTTTTTTTCTTTTTTTTTTTTTATATCATGTATTGCTTGTTAAGGTACAAGAACTCACATGTATCGTGAGATATGGCGTAAAGAAAACCTTAAATCCAAAATAAACAAACAAATGAAAGAACACCCCCAAAGCTCCTATTGGTGCCTTGCATAAGACACGTCACCACATACGGTTAATCAAAAAGTTAAAGAAACAAACAAAGGCCCATGGGCCAACTTGTAACACAAAAGGAAGGACAACCACAAACACCCAGGCAGACCCAAGCCAATGAATATCTAAGCTAAAACGGCCGAGGCGGAGAGGAAGAATGAAGGAGAGGGGCCACAGAGGAGGCAGGGGAAGAGGGGAAAATCATTGGGGAAGGGGAGCGGCGCCCAGGGGCAGGCATAAGGGGGGGGAAGGCGGTGCCCGTCTCGTGGATAAAGGGACCGAGGGCAAGAAGGAGCGGGAGCGAGGACTAGAGAGGGGCCTCAGGGCCAATATCGGTGACACCTAGGAGGTGGCGTGACCGTTCTAGGGCCGTTGAGGGACAGCGTAGGATGGGATGGCTGAAAGTCTCATCCTCCTCCACACAATGGGCTCAGAGGGTGGGAAGGCCAACGGAAAACCAGGAGGGGTGGGCCGCAAGGTAGCTCTTGTGTGAGCGCATCTGATGCACGCGCCCGGCAACGAAGTTCCCAAGGCCCATGAAGGGGTGAGGCGACAGGCGCCTGAGGAAACGATAATAATCGGGAGGAGGAGCGGTCCTGAGCCAGTCATCCATAAGAAGATCATGGGCCTTCCGGCGTAGAACACAGTAGGCAGAGGTCATGGCTGTCGCAGGCGGCAGGGGGGGGGTGAAGGATACTAGATCCGTCCTAATCAAGGTGGCAAAGGGCAACGAGCCCAAGAGTGCTAGTGCCAGATGAGCCAGAGCATCAATTGGGAGGTGTGTGCGTACCACGGGCGTAGGGGGGGGACGTCCGCCAGCTCAGGGGCATAACATTGGTGGGTAGAGGCCTACACAGGTGACGGAATGAATCTGGTGCAGGGAACTGCAACAGCGAAGAAAAGTCAGGAGGAAGGCGAGCTGCAGCAGGACTGGCAGAGGGCGGGAACGAGACCAGGTAAAGGGTGGCCAGGCGGCGACCATGCCTGGCCAAGGAGGCGACTAGGGGGAGGCAGGATTCTGCAGAGAGGATCGGAGTAGGAGTGGATCAGAAACAGTTGGTGACCCAACGCTGAACAGAACTCCAAAAAACCTCTATTCGATCCAGAAGTGAACGGGAGGGCACCAGAAGGTCTGCTCCATAGAGGAGGATTGGTAACAGAAGGGAGACGGCCAGCCTGTGGCACAAATGGGGGGAGAGGCCAGACCCTGGGGGTGACAGCAGCTGAACAGTGGAAAAAGCACCCGGGGCAAGAGAGAGGTGTCGGGAAAAATGAGGGTGAGTGGAGAGAGAAGGGGTAAACCAGTAACCCAGCCAACGGACTTAGGACTGCGGGGAGAACAAAAGTGAATCAATAGCGATTGGAGAGAAGTCAAGTGCCCCACGCTGAAGTGGAGTCCTCCAATGCATCAGCTCAGTCTTGGCGACCGAGAAGGACACACGACGAATGGAGGCCCTACGCTTTGGACGGGAGTAAATGAGCTGTAGGGAGCGAACATTGCCCCGATAAGAAGGAGATGCAACAGTGATGGCGAAATCATCAAAATAGAAAAGAATAAGCCCCCTAGGGAGCGAAAAATGCATGGAGGAAACATAAATAACAAACAACAAAGGAGACACAGGCGACCCCTGAGGGATGCTAACAGAAACAGGGGAAAAGGTCCTTGGAGAACCTTGAAACAATAAGGAACAAGTGCGACCAGTGAGGAAAGACCTGACCAAGGCCACAAGGTATTGATTGACCGCTCTCTCTAGAGGGACTGGGCTAAAACGGATGAGTCGACGTTGTCAAAGCCACCCTTAATATCAAGGAAGAGAGTGGAGACCTTGAGGCGTGGATGTTGAAAGGAGGGGACAGTGTGAACCAAAGAAGCACACGCATCAAAGGAGCAAAGACCAGGAAGAGAGACACACTGGTTAGGACTCAGGAGCCCAACGGCACGGGCGATGGGCTCCAGGCGGGAGGCGACAACCCTTTCCAAGATTTTGGAAAGGGTCTGAAGAAGAACAATAATCCGGAAAGAAGAAGGAGAATCATAAGAGTCTTTGCTGGGCTTATCAAGTATAACCCCATTTGCCCTTTTCAGAGAAGGAGGGTGGAAACCAAACTCCAGGAGGGGGCCGAGGAGTTGGGTGAGAATCAAGTGTTTGACGGCGTGCACCTTCTTCCAGACCGAATACGGGATCGTGTCAGGGCCAGGGGCGGAGGAGGAGGAAGAGCGAGCCAAGTTGGAAGCCACTTCCTTAGTTGTGAGGGGGGGGCAGTCCCCGTACGGGCGCAGAATGGAGGAGAGGGAAACATAAGGGCGAGGAGGGAAAAAATGGTCAAGCAGGGCCTGGTTCATACCCTCAGGGGTATCGGCCCCTGGGAGGGAGGGGAAACAAGGGGTGGGGCGGCCAAGGGCCAGCCTTCTAGTGGTCCAAATAGTGCAGGGGGTGGTTGACATGAGGAGGGCAGACTAGTGGGCCCTTTTTACCGCCTTAATCGCCTTAAAGTACCCACGCTTTGAGAGGCGGGCAGCATCTTGCGCACCTGGGAGGCAGTCGGGGCGTCTGCCCATTCGTGAGGCGGAGTGGAACTCCCGTCGCAGAGTAGAAAGTAGAGGAGACAACTAGGGTTTGGCGTGGAGGGAGGGGAGGGACAAGGGGGTGTGCTCCTTAAGGAGAGAAGTGAGGCGGGTATAGTGACGGTTGAACCAGGTACTTAGGGAGGAGGCCGTCGGGAGGTCGGGGGCTTTAGGGACAGAAAACACCTTAAGCTCTTCCTCCAGCACGGGCCACTCTGTCAAAGCCCAGTTAGGGGCCGGAGCTGGTGTGGCTGCCGAAGGGTGAGCGGAGGTGATGTAAATAGGAACATGGTCAGAACCAGTGGAGGGAAGGGGAGTATTCCATCGTTGAGAATAGGGGGCAAGAGCAGGGGAAGCAAATGCAAGGTCGATAACACTAGGGCGGGAAGAGCCAAAGAAAGGGAAGCGAGTGAAGACACCAGGAGTGTTTAAAAGTGAAAAACCCAAGGCAGAGGCCCTGTCAGCATACGGGGATGAGGCTGCAAGCTCCTGATGAGAGAAGTCGCGCAGGGGGTTTGCAGCAGGAAGGTGAATATTGAGATCACCCAGGGTTAAAAGAGGAATATCAACGGAGGGAAATATAACAGAGGGAGGAACAGTGCGACTAGGGGAAGAAGGAGAAAACCACGTACTATAGGAATTCAAAATACAGAAACGAGGAAAAGAAAACCCAAAAGCTGTAGTGAACTGGAAAAAATCCAAACCTATGACATCCCGCCTACCGCAAAACACAGGAAGAATAATACAGTACTTGAGCAAGGGAGCAGAAACATAAAAGGCCACCCTAGGGGAACCAGAAGACAAAGTAGGCGGGTGAAAGGAAGAATACCCACGAAAGGTAGGAAGGCGGCCCCTGTAAACAGGGAGATACTATAAACAAACAACAGAAGGAGGGAGCAATAAGCCAGCAAAGGAATTAAACTAGGAAAGAAACACATCCCAGCTCCCAAGACTGTTGTGTTGGACAAAGGACAGAAGTGAGTGGAGTGGAGGGGTGGGAGAGGAAGAGTAGGCGCGAGACATTAGTGGGCAGAGCCCGACCCATGATGTGAGGAAGGAGTAGGGGAGGGGGCCTCCAAGGGGGGGAGGCCACCCTGGCTCGAGGGGGCACGCCTTGGCGGGGAAGAGGCGCGAGAAGGGGGGGGGAGATCTAGCTGAAGGCTGGACAGGAGGTTCCTAGAAGAGCTACCAGGCCTGAGGGTTTCTGGGTCAAAGGGGGGTGCAAGAGAGGGTGTGGCTGGGAGGATAGAAGTACTAGGGGCCAGGTGCAGAGGTTGCCCAGAGGGGGAACCACCATCCCCAGCAAGGTCCATAGCGTCAGGCGGAGGAGGTGTACCTGGGCGGGACCTAGCAGTGGGGATAGGACGCGGGGGAGAAGAAGGGCGGTCAGGACAGTCGCGATACCTGGCGGAGTGGTCGCCACCATAGTTGGTGCATCTGGCGGGGGAAGAGATACAACAGTTAAGAACTGGTTTCAGGTTGCCACCCTTGGGGCAGGAAGGGTTGGGGCAGCGGTGCTCGCCTCTGGTGTGGTGGATGGAGCACAGGGGGCAAATAGGGTGATCAACTTTGCACAGGGGGCCGACATGGCCGAACTTCCAGAAGTTGAAGCATTGGGTGAAGGCGTTGGAGGAAAAGGCCCTCTCGAACCTGCGGTTCTGGGAGAAGAGGGGAACGGAGGGGACCAAACGATCCAGGTCCGTGGGGTCAGCTGAGACAATGAGTGACGTAGAGAACTTGCCCAAACTGGAGTCTTTGTCCGGATTGAGAAAGCGAGCCGAGAGGATTGAAACCCCAGTCGAGTTTCCAATAGAAGTGGAGAGACTAGCGAAGAGGTCTTCATCGTTATCAGGGAAGTAGACCAAGGGGACAGAGTGGATGGCCACCTGTGTGGCATTGGGAGCAGGGCGGAAGGAAAGCCAGGGGTTTTCTCCAACTGGGAAGGACTGGTTCAAACGCAGGGAAAGAGCATCAAAGTATGGAGCATAGGAAAGGGCAGGGACTGAGAGGTCGCAGCCAATGAGAGAAATAGTGCCGCGGTCATTAACAGTAGCAGTAAAGGAGCGGGGAAGGGAGCAGTTGGCCTCCTCAAGGACAGAGGCAGCGAGGTCAGGCAGTAAACCAGCGAGAGCAAGCGCATCAGGAGCTAGCTATCTGTGTCTTTTTTTTTTTTTTCTT
>QFET01007488.1:5835-15885 GCA_003316355.1 Tuber calosporum | reverse complement strand
AATCGAACCTGACGAGGGCACGGGAATCATTCTTGCTGTCGACGCGGGAGACGACTGCTCTGTCGGTGACACCGAGGGCGGTGTCCGGGGTGTCTTCGCGGATGTTGACGACGGCGCTGGAGTTGATCACTAACTTGACATGGTCGCGGGGTGCAAGGTTTTCCATGGTGCCCACTGCGGTGTCAGTGGTGGGGAGGGCGGTTGCGAAGGTAGTGAAGATGGCGAAAGCGGAGATGATAGCAGACTTCATTTTGATGATTTGTTTTTGGTTTAGGAAGTTGGTATTAAAAGAAGTGGGAGATAGAAGGGATTGCGAGAATTAGGTATTAAGATGGTTTTGTTGCTTTGCAGTGCTGTTAAGAGATGTCCGAGAGGATGGGCTTTTTTCCAGATCGTGGGATCTTGAAGAGTATTTATGTCGCTCGTTCTCTTCTGTATACAGCACTTCAAACCCCTCGAGTCAGTGGTGGTGATGGTATTATCGATATGATATGATACTACAAGGCACTACTTGCACCGCCAGGGACGATTGTGGTTAGTGCTCATCAACCATTTCCGGTGTGTATCGTGAAAACCTGGGGCTTCGATAAGCTTAGGGTAAGTTGAGGCTGTGGTGGTGGCTGCATGTCTGGTGCTCGAGTACCCTTGAATGGTGGTTTTATTTATTTTGAGTCAGCTCTTGCGGCGGCTCGGGATCTAGTCTCCTGTGGCTTTCCCGCATGCATTCCCAGGTTTCGGCAACAACCTATACTGTATTAGGACAGAAATGAGAATTGTGTGCCGTAAGTGCTCAAATACAAGTCGAAGAAATATGAGCTAGGACGTTGGAGTTCCCCCTCTCAACTAAGCGAGGGGAAACAGCAAACTACGGTAAGCCCTCAGCCGAGACAAAAAAAGTAATATGCACAGCGCCTTGAAAGGCGAGGCGAGAACAACATCCTAGCACATTTTTCCTTCTATTTGAGCACTATTCACACCGGTGGCATGTTCGGGCTAGGAACCTACTTGGGACTGCTCGGGTACCGCACAGTATGTGCATAGCTAATTTCCGAATCAGGTTCCTAGAAGGCCCCAACCCTAACCCTACTACTCACCACTGCTGTAGTTGCATTATCATAATTCCAATTTGTAAAGAACTTAAAGCTTATGGTAAATGATAGATTAGCCAGGGATGCCAAAATACCGCAATATAGTTGTGGTATGCACACCTCTGAGCTGGCCTAGCTGGCCGTGACAAGGAGATTCAGTAAGACTGACAATAGCATAAAATAGTATCCTGGACTGAAGTCACCGAAGCTATACGTGTACCAAAGTACTATCATACTGGTTAAAGTACATGCCGGGAGCGTAGTACTGTACCCGAAAATAGGGGGCATGTTTTGCCTATATGTTCCTCTAATCCCTACTCTGGGTTTAAGTTCGCGAGGTGGGCTAAGATACGAATGGGAGGTTAAAATAGCCTGGGCTTACCTATACCTTGCAAAGCCATTGGCGAAAAAGATTTTCAAAGTGGGAAGATGAACCTCATGAGGATGATAAACTAGGTGATTAATCGCCTTTCCTGGTTTATTTTCTAAGAGCGGTGATTTCAATCTATTGGTCTTAATCTTGATATCATAACTCAAGTGTTGAGGGGCTAGCGTTATAGCAACAGCAAAGATGATAACAACTAAAATTACACCCGAGAAGCACAGGTAGTCAGTATAGCAAAAGTGAGGGGGGACTGGCTAAATGGAGAAGAAAGTTCTATAACTACCAACTTGTGATGCTCTCTGGACACCCTCATTTGTTACCGAAAGATAGTCTTAGTCCGCCCTGTGCATACCCCACGCAAGCGCATCATGGTCGTTGGCTGACTAAACAAAGAGAAGAGAAAACGTCACGCTTACCAGATAAAGCTCTGTCCTGAAGGCCTTCCAAGGCCTCAAAAACCAAACCGGTTTTTGGAGATAGAGATATTTACTAGATATGGTTAAAGCCGGGCTACATCGAAAGTGTATCTAGGACAAGAGGAATATATATATTAATCACCTTCAGATTATAATGCGCTTTTGGTATCGTGGCAACTAGAAATGAATTGTGTGGTTAATTGGTAGACTTTCTTGTCTACGGCAGGATGTGGCTTGCTAGAGATGCATAGGATGTAACACAACACGTGGCGGGAAACGGACTACAAAGGGAACAACAACATGAATGAGTGAATGTATATTGGATAGCCACGGCCTCTGCTAAACTTCTGAGTGGGTGGTAATGATTTTCGGTATATACCAGACTCTCCCATTCTCCATCCTCCGCATCCTCCCATCCTCCCATCTCCGAAAATATCCCCATTATCGGCATTTCCATGGCACATATCCTCGCGGCAGCCACCACTACTCCCACCGATATCCGTGTCATTGTCCTGGGCTTCGCCAGAGTCATCTGATATTTTTCATTTTCAAGAAGCGCCCTTATAGTCACCAGTTAAGATCGCCCGCGGCTTATTACGAAGGGAAAAAGCGGCAAGCTGCTTCTTGCCCCTCTGGTCCCAGATATGGTGGGTATTGTGGGCAGGTCAGGTTGGATCGTCCCGGTGAACCCTCTCCCATCTCTGCCACCCCTGGTAGAGGTAGAGTATATACATTGTTTCCAGTAGAGGTAGTATCACTGGTTCCGAGATGACAAGATCTTGAGAAAATAACTTAAAATCAGAAGTGATGAGTCCTAGGAGAGGGCGTCCTAGAGATTACTAACTAGGCAGCCTCCGGGAGGGCGTGCGCCTAAGAGACACCGGTGAAAAGGTGGTTGTTACATCCCGCACTTGAAAAATTAGATGTATGGTATGTAATTAATTGGAACATGTGGGTTCTAGAAAACGAGGAAATGGCCTTTGTTAGCCACCCCCATACTACTGTCATCGCTTGTCTATTAGTCTGATTCGTTTGTTGTGCTGTTGACAGGCTCCGCAATTCCCTCTAGATTCCCAGAATGAATCAGTAGGTGAGAATAATAACCGGTGGGTGGTTGCTTAGTGAAATGGCACACGGGTTCATTTTTCTAGTTAGTGGTTGCTCCTCAGTGGTTGCGAGAAACTGCTTGGGGCAGCGGTTAGTCCGCAACATGTCTTATCGCTGTCGTATTCACAGTTCTGCAGTCAGTAAGGCCCTGCTTGGCTTAACTCAGCACATAAATCACAATTTTCTTACTTTTTAAGGATAGCATTTTGTAAACTGTGGTAAGCCGAGCAGTGCCTAAATGATTTTTTCCTGGCTCCCTTAGGGTGTGAAGGGGTTATTAGGCTCTTCGAGAAACCTCTCAGACCCAATAACTAATCAACGTAGTGTCCGTGTCTAGTGAGACTCAGAGTCAGGTATCGCTTTTCTTGTTCTCTGGGATCTTTAATAGTCGTCATTCATGTAAGACTAAATCACATTTCCAAAGGAAAACAAAAGTTTTAAGTTTAAAGGGTATATTTCCCCCGATATATTCCATTAAGTGATTAAGCTAATTTGAGTAATACTGCATGTATCATGCTAACGAATGCCAACAAAATTTGTAACCCCATACCCCGATCCTATGAATGAAATGCTAACCCAACCCCACCATTATGCGATTCAATAGTTAAAAGAAAGAGAAAAAAGGCTAGAGCGCAAGAGAAAGCCCATCCAGCTCCCGCTTTACCCTTGCAAAACATCAATCCTCAATCCACCCCAAGGCGCATACCAAACAACCTCATTGTTATCACCGACAGAAACAACCTCATATGCCTTAGCCCCCTTAGCCGGACAATCGAATGTCAACCCGGAGCCATCAACGACCACCGCCTCGCCCCACCCGGCAACACGGAATGTGCCTTTGAACTGGTCCCTGAAAGGTCGTTTGTTGAAGGTTGCAGCAGCAATGTTCGCGTCCCCAATGGTGAACACCTGGATCTCTCCAGTGCCACTGAATTGAGCTGGGTAGGCGAATGCTAGTTTGCACTTGGACCCGGTGAGACCATCAGGGAAATCAAACTTGACGAGGGCTTGGGAATTGCGCTTGTTGTTGACGCGGGAGACGACTGGTTTGTCGGTGACACCGAGGGCGGTGTCCGGGTTGTCTTCGCGGATGTTGACGACGGCGCTGGAATTGATCACTAGCTTGACATTGGCGCGTGGTGCAAGGTTTTCCACGGCACCCGCTGGGGCGGCAGTGGGGAGGGCGGTTGCGAAGGTGGCGAAGATGGCGAAAGCGGAGAAGATAGCAGACTTCATTTTGATGGTTTGTTTTTTGTTTGGGAGGTTGGTATTAAAAGAAGTGGAGATAGAAGGGATTGCGAGAATTAGGAATTAAGATGGTAATATTGCTTTATAGTGCTGTCGAGAGATGTCCGAGAGGATGGTCCTTTTTCTTTCTTCCAGATCGTGGGATCTTGAAGAGTATTTATATCATTCATTTTTCTTCTCTGCATAGCCCTTCAAGCCCCTCGAGTCAGTGGTGGTGATGCTATTATCGATACTGCAAGGCAATAACTGCCCTGGCAAGGATGACTGTGGTTAGTCCTCATCAGCCATTTAGAGTGATCATCGCGAAAACCTGGGGTTTCGATAAGTTTAGGGCAAGTTGAGGCTGTGGTGGGGCCCCATGTCCGACCCAGCCTTGAATGACGGCTTTATTATTTTCGGATCAGCTCTTGCAGCTAGGAATCCAACCCCCTCACCTTTGTGTGTGCCTATCCTCTTCCGCGTGCATTCCTTAGTAAACCAGCATTGAGGTTTAGATAGCAACCTATATTATGGTGGAAATGGGAATTGTGTATCCTCACGGGTGGCTTATTGGGGCCAGTGACTTACATTGGACCAGCTTGTTTTTCGAGCCAGGTTCCTAGGAGGCCACCAACCCTAACCCTGATACATACTACTCGTAATTATCTGACGTTTGTAAACACAACCGGGTCCGCATATGCAGCCAAGAGGCCGCGCATTAGACCCGAACTCGAGTATCATACCTTTTGAGCTATTGTTTAGTGAGAACCCCTCAGAGAAGGGAACTCGCAGTGCCTAGATTTACATCAGAGATTTCAATTTTAGGTGTTTTTGTGGCTGATGTCATTGACCATCTACCATATACGAGCATATGCGGACCCAGTTGTGTTACAAAGGTCAGAAAATCGTGAGTACTACTAACTGCAATTTCAACTTGCAAAGAGCTGAAAGCTTTTGATAGATGATAGCCAGCAATGTCTAAACCCCGCAATACAATTGTGTGGAATGCGTGCCCCTGGGCTGTCCTTGCTGTATCGTGCCAAGGAGATCTAGTAAGGCTGACAATAGCATTAAATAGTATCATGGACCCAAGCCAGCTGAAGCTAGACCGAAGTATCATTGTTTACTAAAGTAGCTACATGCCAGGAGTACCGTATGTGAACAGTACTGCAGCCGAAAAACCGGGGGGTATGTTTTGCCTGGGTGCTCAGGCACGCGTAGGTTTTCCTCCTGTATCCCCTTGATCCCTGCTCTGGGTTATTTTTTGCTAACCTTGCGAGATGAACTAAAATACGAACTGCGGGTTATCATAATCAGAGCTAGTATTATAGTGTACACGCTTTAGAGGCCTTGCACCAAAGAAAGATGTAAACCTCGTGAGGATAACTACAGTAGTTGATTAATCGCTTTTCCGGGTTGATTTTCTAGGAAGGGTGAGTTTGATCTATTAGTCTTAACAACTCGGGTGTTGAGGGGCTAGTCACAGAAGCAATAGCAAAGATGAAATTGAATTCGAGAAGGAGAGGCAGTTGATGCGGCAAAAGGGAGGAAATACTTGCACTACCTTAGCGAAAACGGGAGGGAAATGAGGGAAAGTCCTACAGGGCCATCTGCTTATCATACTCTCTGGGCACTCCTTTGTTGCCGAAAGAGATTCTTAGTCTACCCCACGCATACCCCACACAAATTCGCCATGTCCATTGACTGATTAAATAAGTGGGGGCGGAAATATTACATTGACTGGGTGAACCACTGCCCTAAAGACCTTTCGAGACCTCAAAAACTAAACCAACTGTTAAAGATAGAGATATTTACCAGCCCCAGGTTAAACCTAGGCCACATGGTAAGCGTGTCTAAGACAAGAGGGATATATATATATATTAATCACCTTTAGATTCTAATATGTTTTTGAATATCGCGGTAGCCAGAAATGAATTGTGCGCTGGCTTGATTGACTATTTTTGATTTGCGGCACGATAGAGCTTGCAAGAAAGACGTGGGTACAGTACAACAGGTGACTGGGAATAAACCGTAAATGGAACGATATGGAGGAGGAAATGTAGACTTGACAGCCGCTGCCTCTACTAAACCTCCGAGCGGGCGGTGGTGATTTTCCGATACATACCGGACCCTCCCATCCTTCATCTTCCGCATCCTCTCGTCCTCATCTCCTCCTATCTCCCATTGCCTGAATTCCCATAGCATAGATCGTTGCCCCCTGCTACCACTACCACTTCTGCCACAGACATCCAGGTCGCCGTCCTGGCCTTCGCCACAGCCATCAGGTCTTGTCCATTTTCCAGAAGCGCACTCAGTCACATATGTAATTGGAACATGTGGTTCCAGCAAACGAGGGAAATCGCCTTCGTTAACCACTCCACACTATTGTTATTGCTTAACTATCAATCAGATGCGCGGAAGGCTTAAAATTTAATAATCATATATTATGAAAGAAAACTTCCATTTCTACTCTCTTTACTTCCTCGATACCCACCACCTTCGCGGTCTGGAATATCCCAAGTGTATTGCTTCGCATTTACCTCTTCTCCTAAACATGGAAAAAAAATCCCTGTGAACGTCGTAAAAGATCCTCAACATCGGCTAGGTTGTCTCCATAGCCGTTCATCCTATCCTTTGCAGGGGGAGGGCGGGTGTGCTTTTGGGTAAACCAAGCACCCCCGCCAGCCAAGCAGGGCAGACAACATAGGAAACAGTAGGGGATATTGCCCTAGCGGAAAAGAACAAGTGATTCCAAGATCTGTTCATACACGCCGCTTCAAACGTTGGCACGGTACTTCATGTGAAAATGGCGTTCTCCAGTATTGCCGTCTCGAGGGCGGAGGGGGTGGTGGCTACTTGGTGGAGTATTCTATATGATCCGTGATGCCTTGGCTAATAGTGCTTCCGGTCCTTGCCCTGTAGTGATTGGGGGGCCCCAACCATCTAAAAAGAGACACACTGTACACATAATTTAGTCCGTGTCCCCCCCCTTCAATCATTCTTCCGAAGCTAGTAGATCTAGCCGCAGGCTAAGGGATAGTAGGTAAGACTTATAAATGATAATGTTGACGCAGTAGTGGACAAAATAGTGATAGGATCTTTCTTGGAGCTCGGGCACTGTGCAGGAAGGGGAGGTATATTCGACTTGCACCACGTTTCCTTATTCGAACTAGACAAACGGTAGAGACAGGTGAATAAGCAGAACACACCCAACATCCTTATTATCCTCGTTTGCTGACCCGGCTTCAAAAAAAATCAATGCATCCCAATCCTTCTACGGATTTTTAGGGCTATTTCTGGATTTCTTCATCTCACCGCATGTCCACACCCTTTCATACGTTCCCGTGATACCATCCTTCAGTAATTGCCTACTTCCGTCCTAAGTTAACCAAGAAAAACATATGAGAATCTTCTCCCTAACTCACTGACTCTTCCGAAACAACCTATCACACTCTACACCACCCATACTACTACTGTAGCTCCCACGGTCAACCTCCAGCCGCTGATAATTGCTAGGTTGTTCATGGAGGTTGCGATGTCCCTCTAGATTGCTGGAATAAATGAGCGGGTGCGAGTGATATCCTGTGAGTTCCCACTTGGTGTGTAGAATGGCACTACGATTTTTCTTTTCTTTTCAGGGTAGCAGTGAATTCTCAGTCTCGGCGAGTAACTGTTGGAGGTGGTCGAGCTGAAACATGTCTTATCGCTATCTCGTATTCACAGTTCTGGGGTCAGTAAATGAATTGCCCTGGCTCTCACTGGGTGTGAAGGGGTTATTAATCAACCAACGCAGTTTCCGTGTCTGGTGAGACTCAAGGCCAGTTATCACTCTTCTTGTGCTCCGAGATCTTTGATGGCGCTCATATGATACAAGCAAGACCAAATCACCTTTCCAAAGAAAAAAGAATAAAGTTCAAGCTTAAAGTGCATATTTCCTCCGATATATTTCAACACAGTGATTAACTAATAATAATAATGATGATAATAACGCACTGGTTAATGAATGTCGGCAAAATCTGTAACCCCCATGCTCCGATCCTATGAATGAAATGCTAATCCAACCCCACCATTATGCAATGCAATAGTAAAAAGAAAGAGAAAAAAGGTTAGAGCGCAAGAGAAAGCCCATCCGGCACCCGCTCTACCCTTGCAAAACATCAATCCTCAATCCACCCCAAGGCGCATACCAAACAACCTCATTGTTATCACCGACAGAAACAACCTCATATGCCTTAGCCCCCTTAGCCGGACAATCGAATGTCAATCCGGAGCCATCAACGACCACCGCCTCACCCCACCCGGCAACACGGAATGTGCCCTTGAACTGGTCCCTGAAAGGTCTCTTGTTGAAGGTTGCAGCAACAATGTTCGCGTCCCCAATGGTGAACACCTGGATCTCTCCGGTGCCACTGAATTGAGCTGGGTAGGCGAATGCTAGTTTGCACTTGGACCCGGTGAGACCATCGGGGAAATCAAACTTGACCAGGGCTTGGGAATTGCGCTTGTTGTTGACGCGGGAGACGACTGGTTTATCGGTGACACCGAGGGCGGTGTCTGGGTTGTCTTCGCGGATGTTGACGACGGCGCTGGAATTGATCACTAGCTTGACATTGGCACGGGGTGCAAGGTTTTCCACGGCGCCCTCTGGGGCGGCAGTGGGGAGGGCGGTTGCGAAGGTAGCGAAGATGGCGAAAGCGGAGAAGATAGCAGACTTCATTTTGATGATTTGTTTTTGGTTTGGGAAGTTGGTATTAAAAGAAGTAGAGATAGAAGGGATTGTGAGAATTAGGAATAAAGATGGTAATATTGCTTTATAGTGCTGTCGAGAGATGTCCGAGAGGATGGTATTTTTTTCTCTTCCAGATCGTGGGATCTTGAAGAGTATTTATGTCACACATTCTCTTCTCTGCACCGCAATTCAAACCCCTCGAGTCAGTAGTGGTGGTGATGCTGTTGTCGATACAACAAGGCAATACTTGCACCGCCAAGGATGACTGTGGTTAGTCCTCATCAGCCATCGTGAAAACCTGGGGTTTCGATAAGCTTAGGGCAGGCTGAGGCTATGATGGTGGCCACATGTCCTATACTCGAGTACACCCTTGAATAATGGCCTTATTTTTTATTATTATTGTTTTTTGGATCGGCTCTTGCAGCTCAGACTCTATTCGCCCTACCTCTGTATAAGCCTGCGCCTTTCTCGTGTGCATTCCTCGGTTTCGATGACAACCTGTGTTAAGGTAGAAATGGGAATTACATATAATATCCCCATGGGTGGGAGGCTTGTTGGGGCTGGGAACTTACGTTGGACTACATTGCGACACGATACTCTACTTGTATGTATCATGGGATTATGGCTTATATTCCGAACAGGGTTCCAGAAAGGCTCCAACCCTAACCCTACTGCTTACTACTAAAAGCTAGAGTCACAATTCCAATTTGAACTCGTAGAAAGCTGAAGGATTACGATAAATGATAAGTTAGCCAGGAATGCCCAAATACAAGTTCCACAGTATAGTGGTGATATGTGCGCCTCTGAGCTGTCCTAGCTGTATCATGACAAGAAGATTCTGTACGACTGATAATACAGCCCCTGGTAGAAAGAATCGGGAAACAGGGATTGGGCTTCTGGGGGTTTGATTGGAGAATTCAGTGTGCTCGAACTAATTGAGCAACCGTGCTTCTTACTTTTCAATTCCCACATTTCCCGATTTTTTCGACTGGAGGCTGTAGCATAAATAGCATCCTAGACAGAGCCCAACAGAAAACTAGACCAAAGTACTACTAGTTACATTCCAAGAGCACAGTACTATACCCGAAAACAGGGGGG
>QFET01007481.1:0-10356 GCA_003316355.1 Tuber calosporum | reverse complement strand
CCCAGCCCCTCTCCTGCCCCCCGTGATCCTATGGGCTCTGCCCAGTAATGGATTACACAACCATGTCTCCCCCGCATGTGGTCCCTAGGGCCTCATCCGTCCTCTCCCTTGCTCAAAACAAAACTGCCTGCGTAGCTGGGATGTGTTTTCTTCCCTTTTTAATTCTTTAGTTGAACTTTCCTTTCCTGTTTCCCTGGTTTGCATCCAGGACCCCCCAGTTTTTCGAGGTCATGTTCCCACCTTTGCTGGCTTCAAGTCATTTTCTCCCCCTTGTTCTTCCCCTAAAAAGCCAATAGTGACCTGTTATGTTTCTTCTTCCTTACTCTCCATGAGTGTCATACTACCCGTACTTTTTTGGGAGGTCTGACACTATGGGCCTTGATTTTTTCCAAGACAGACAAACTGTTTGGGTTTTCCTTTCCACGCCTGCGGGTTCTGAACTCATATTCACTCCCCGGCAAGGCCCCCTCCTCACGTTCTATCTCACCACTTGAGTTGCTTCCCCTTGATGGATTTCGTATTCTCTCTTTGGGTGATATCAACATCCACCACCCCTCCTGTGACCCGCTCCAGGCCCACTCTCCCACGGAGTTAGCTATTTCTTTTCCTTACCTCTCAAGAGCGGCTGACCTTGGCTACCAGCTCTTGAATACCCCTGGGGTCTACAACCACTTCCCTGTGGGTGGCGAAGGCATACCCTCTGTTTTAGATCTTTCCTTTGCCTCTCCAGGATTATTTCCTTTTTTCTCCTCATGGAGTACTCCCCTCCCCTCAACTGGATCAGACCATGTTCCCATTGTGCTCTCCTTGAGGCATCCTAAAGACACACAACAACCTCCCCGCCCCAACTGGGCCTTGACTGACTGGGCCACCCTCTCGCCTCTGCTGGAGGAGCTGATAGTCCCTAACGCCCCCCGCCTCCCCACCTCTGCTTCCCTTTCCTCCTGGTTCGACACCAATTTTGGTCGTGTTCGTTCTTTGCTCCGCAACCACACCACCCTCTCGCGCCCCTCCCCCAGGGCCAAGCCCTGGTGGTCACCCTTCCTCTCTACTCTTAGGAAGGAAGACCACTGTGCTGCCCGCAAGGCTCGCTCCACCCGCTCCCCCAGTGATATCTCTGGCTCCAGACTTGCCCGCCTTGGCTACTTCAAGGCCATAAAGAGGGCAAAGAAGGCCTTCTGGACCTCACTCCTCCTAAACGCCACCCCCTCCTCCCTCAGGGCCACCAAGGGCTAGCCCTAGGTTCTATAAGGACTCATTTCCCCACCCTCCCAGGGACTGACACTCCTGAGTCTATCAAAAATGCTCTCCTCAACCACTTCTTCACTCCTCGTCCTACGCCCGGTGCCCCCTCCATCCTCCGCCCCTCATCTGATGCCCCAGAGCTGTCTTCAGATGAGACCTCGACCGCGCTCAGGGCCTCCTCCTCCAGCTCAGCACCGGGTCCTGATACCGTCCCCTATGGGTTATGGAAGATGGTCTATCGCACAACCCCTTCCTTCCTAGTTTCCCTCCTCTCACCTCTTCTCCTCCATGGATTCCACCCCCCCTACCTCAAAAAGGCCAACGGAGTGGTCCTGGACAATCCAGGCAAACCATCCTATGACACCCCTGCCTCCTGTAGGGTCATTGTCCTCCTCGAGACAATCTCCAAGGTCTTGGAGAGAATTGTCGCCTCGCGTCTCGCCCTCGTTGCCAAGGCCTGTGGCCTCCTCAGGCTCAACTAATATGGCTCCCTTGCGGGCCTTTCCTCCTTTGACGCCGTCACAACCCTCGCCCATACAGTCCGCACTCTTCACCGCCCCGCTCTCAGCGTCTCCGCCCTCTTCCTTGATATCAAAGGGGCTTTTGACAATGTGGATCCTGATTTCCTCTCCTCTGTACTCAGGAAAAAAGGTGTCAACCACTACCTTATCTCCTGGGTCAAGTCCTTCCTTACTGGACACACCTGCTGTCTTCTCTTTCAGGGTTCTCCTGGAATCTTTTCCTCTGTTCTAGTTGGCACCCCGCAGGGGTCTCCTTTATCTCCTTTGCTTTTTGTTATTTATGTTTCCTTCCTTCATTTCTCCCTTTCCAGGGGCCTTATTCTTTCCTATGTTGATGATTTTGCTTTAACTGTATCATCATCTTCCGATCGCCGCAATGTTCAGCTGCGGCAGGCAGCCTTTTGCAGGATCAAATGTCGCGGAGCAGTGCGTAATGTTCCCTTTTCAGTTCCCCAGACGGAGCTCATTCACTGGCGCACCAATAACCAGCGTGGCTCCCCTTGCATCATCCCCATACACTTGGATGGGCAGGTCTTCCATCCCGCTAACTCCCTCAGGTGGTTTAGCTACTGGCTCACCCCAACCCTCTCCACCTCAACTCACTTCTCCAAACGGATGGCCCTCACCCAAGGCGGCTTCACCACTGTTCGCAGGCTTTCCCCACCAGGGGCTGGCCTCTCCCTCCACCTGTGCCACCGCCTGGGGGTCTCCCTCCTCCTCCCTATCCTCACCTATGGGGCTGACCTCTTTGTACCCTCCCGCGGAATGATAAGGCACATGGATGTCTTCTGGCACCAGATCCAGAGATGGGTTATCAATTGCTTTCGCTCCACCAGACTCTCGGTCCTCACCCTTGAGAGCTGCCTCCCTCCTATCACCCTCCTGTGTGCCCACCACCGTAGGCTTGGTGCGCTTAGCCTAATATGCGACCCTCCCACCATCAACCCACCCGTAGGGTTGCTCCCCCAGGACTTTCCTTCCCTCCTGCAGTCCCGCGCTCCAGACTCATGGCGCCACCTTGCCCGACGCCTCCAGCCCCACGTTAATCCTCTCCACTGGAAAACTGCTGCCCCCTGCCCTCCGGTCCGTACTCACCTCACAGTGGAAGCGATGGTCCACCTCATCCTCCCCATTCTAGGATCCTTGTCCTTCGCCCCCTTACCACGTGCTGATCTCGCACCCCTCTGTCCTCCCCTCCCCCCGTTACCTGCTATGCGCGCCGCCTACATTGGCCTTATGAGGCGGGCCCACCAGACCCTTATCAACGACTGGCTGGAAGCCTGCCCTCCCCCGTCCTACTACCCCTACAGACCGTCACTGTCCCCACATCCATTTATGGGCCACGGAAGGTTCTTGGCCGGCCGCATCCAGCAAATGCGTGCCCATAAGAGCTACCTGGCTCTTCATACCTCCTGGGCCTCCGAAGGGGAGCCTACCCTCTGTCCACGATGCTGTGATTTCGACGTGGACTTCCAGCATGCCATAGTCTCCTGCACGGCCACCACTGATGCTCGCAGACGCCAGCTACCAGGCGTCACAGCGATTGGCGCGGACCACCCCCTCTTGTCCTCTATCCTGCTTCTCCTCAACCTGGTCGCCTATCTACAGGAGACGCAAG
Organism: Tuber calosporum; assembly: GCA_003316355.1. Lineage (NCBI taxonomy): Eukaryota > Fungi > Ascomycota > Pezizomycetes > Pezizales > Tuberaceae > Tuber > Tuber calosporum. The sequence goes on along the minus strand of QFET01007481.1, from coordinate 6,972 downwards.
TTGGCTTCCCTCCCGACAAGCTGCTATCCCCCCCTCATCTCCGCCGCCTTTGGTAGCCCCCACCCACCTAGGTTCCCCTGCCCACCCCCTTTTTTCGTCCCCAGGTTCTTAAAGCTTGTGATCTTTCCTTCCCTGATGGCCCTGTTTCTGCATGTTTCCCTGGTTGCGTTTCCCTAACTTAAGTTTACCGTACGAGGTGTATGGACAGTTACCTGTCCAGTTTGAGCTTTATGTGCCGTTGGTTTCCTTTGTATTTATTTTTTGGGATTAAGGTTTTGTTTATGCCATAGCTAGCGCAGCACGCAAGTTATTGTACCTTAACACCGAATATATGATATTAAAAAAAAAAAAAAAAAAAAAAGAGAAAAAACTGCCGGTAGTTAGGGATACGCTTCGCTTCCCGTGTTTTCCTACCCCTACATTTTGAACACCTCGGTTAACTCATTTAACTTCACTAACCCCTCATTCTTGCCCTCGCTTAGGCCTCGCGTCCCTAAGTGGAGGCCATGGAGCCTTCTCTTCCACCCGCAGTTCTGTCCTCACATGCCCTCTCTCATGACGACTCTCCTCACTCCACCCTCCCTGACAACTCCTCTTTCACCTGTTCTTTCCTCTGCGAAACCCACTCCGCCATCAGCTGGCATGAAGGACAGGTGTCCCCCCTCTCTACTGATGTCTTATATGACTTCCCCAACTCAGAAGCCTTCCTCCTCCCTCTCGTCTGCTCGGCCCTACATGGCCTTGTTGCTGTCAACACAAGGCTGGACAAACTCACCTCTCTTGTTTGAGACTGGCCTGCTGCTGTGCCTACCCCTCCACAGCATGGATTAGACACCCTCAGCTCGGACCTCGACTCCCTCCACTCCTCTCTTTGTGACCTGTCACATAGAGTCACCTACCCTTTGCCCGTCAACCCACCCCCTCCTGGTCCCTCTGTTCTCACAGCAGCCCGTGGTTCCCCTGGTCCTCCTGGACGTCCTTGTTTCCGTGCTCCTGCACCACCTCCTCTGCTCCCTACCATCTCTCCCCCCGCTCCATCATCCTTCTCCTCCTCTAACCCCCCCCTTGTAATCTATGGCTTTGACCCCTCTTGTCCTCAGTTCTCCGAAAAGCTAGCTGTTGGCACTCACCAGATTGTGGCCGGCAGAGCTGGCGGAAGGAAGGAAAAAGGCAAGGGTCTAGTAGTATCTGCTGGCTCCACTGGCGCCCTGGTCTCCCAGGCAGCCTCGGCCCCGCCCCTTCCAAGGAGAAAGTACCTCCTCCCCTGCCTGCCTTCTCCCGCCGTTTCTATGCGCCACATTCCTCCCCTGGTCCCAGAATAGATGCCCTTGCTCTTGCTAGCCTCCTCTCTGACCTTGCCGCTTCCGTCTTGGCTGAAGGCAATTGTGCCCTTCCTGGCTCCTGTACCGCCACAGTTAACGACCGTGGGACTGGTTCCCTCCTTGGCCGCGACCTATCTGTCCCCGCTCCTTCCTACGCCCCTTATTTTGATGCCCTCTCCCTGCGTCAGAACTAGTCCTTCCCAGTTAGTGAGAATCCTTGGCTCCCATTACGTCCCGCCACCAACACTACTCAGGTGGCCATTCACTCAGTCCCCATGTCTACCTCCTTGACGACGATGAGGACCGCTTCGCCAACCTCTCAACCTCCATTAGGAACTCAACTAGAGTTTCAATCCTCTCAGCCTGTTTCCTCAAGCCAGACAAAGACGCGAGGATGGGCAGGTTTTCAACCTCCCTTATTGTGACAGCTAACCCCTTAGATTTCGAACGCTTTGTTTCCTCCATTCTCCTGTTCTCCCAGAATCGCAGGTCCGAGAGAGCCTTCTCCTCAAACGCCTTCACCCAGTGCTTCAGCTACTGGAAGTTCGGTCATGTCGGACCAAGGTGCAAAGTTGATCACACTGTGTGCCCCCTCGGCTCACTTCATCATACCACAGCTGAGCACCGCTGCCCCAACCCTTCCTGCCCCAAGAGTGGCAACCTCAAACCCGTTCTCAACTGTTGTTTCTCCTCCCCTGCTAGGTGCACCAACTGTGGCGGAGACTACTCTGCTAGACATCGCCACTGCCCTGACCACCCTGCTCCTCCTCCACGCCCTGCCCCAGGTGATAGGGCCCGCGCCTCCTCTCCTCCCCCTCACACTATGGATCTTGCTGGCGATGATTGTGCCCCAGTTGTCCCCCCATCCGTCCTCCCTTCAACTATTGCATCTGTCCTTCCGGCTACCACTTCCCTTGACCCTCCCTTTAACCCTGAGACCCCACGCCCAGGTTGGTCTTCCAGGACCCTCCGCTCAAGCCCCCGAGCTCAACCTCCCCCCCCCTCTCGCACTTCTTCCCCGCCTAGGATGGTCCCCTGAAGGCAGGATGGCCTCCCTCCCACGGAGGCGTCCTCCCCCACTCCTTCCTCTCGCCATGGTTCGGGCTCTGCCCTCTAATGCCTCACAAGCACTCATCCTCTTCTCCCGCTCCTCTCCACTCACCTCTCTCCTTTGTTCAACACAACAGCCTTGGGAGCAGGGATGTGTTTTTATCTTTGTTTAATCCCTTTGCAGGTTTATCCCTTCCTCCTTCAATTGTTTGTTTGCCGGACCCTCCTGGCTACATAGATTGTTTTCCTACCTTTCCTGGGTCTACTTCTTTTCACCCACCTTCCCTATCCTCTGGTCCCCCTAGGGCTTCCTTTTAGGTCTCAGCTGCCCTGTTGAAGTCCTGTATTATTCTTCCTGTCTTTTGTGACAGGCTGGACATCATGGGCTTGGACCTTTTCCAGTGCTCCTCCACCTTTGGGTTTTCCATCCCACATTTTCGCATTCTTAACTCCTATTCCACATGGGTTTCCCCTTCCTCCCCTCGCAACACTGTGCCCCCTTCTGTTGTATTTCCTTGCCTTGACTTTACAGTCCTCAACCTTGGGGACCTTAACGTTCAACTCCCCGCTGCTAACCCCCTGCGTGAATTTTCCCACCAGCAGATACCAGCCTCATCCCCCTACCCCGCCAGGGCCTCTGCCTGGGGCCTCTCCCTCCTGAACACCTCTGGTGTTTTTACTCATTTCCCCTTGGAGGGCTCTTCGCACCCCAGTGTTATTGATCTTGCTTTACTGTCTCCTGCCCTTGGCCCATAGTTTCAGTCTTGGGATACTCCCCTGCCCTCTACTGGCTCAGACCATGTCCCCATCTCGATCACCTTTGCGCATCCCTCTGTGGCCGCACCTGTCTTGGTCCCCAACTGGACTGTGACCGAATGGCCTGTCCTGGAGGAGGAGCTAAAGGTTTTTCACGTTCCCCCACCACCCCGTCTCCAGACCTCCCCCTCTCTTATCAACTGGTTCGATGGTCACTCTTCGCGCCTCTCCTCACCACTCAGACAGTACACACCTGTGTCCTGCCCTTCCCTCCACGCGAAGCCTTGCTGGTCTCTCCTACTGTCCACCCTACGCAGGGATTCCCACTCTGCCACTAGAAAGGCCAGACGCCCTGACTGCCTGCCCTCAGCCCGTGAGGCTGCTCGCCTCTCTAAACGCGGGTACTTCAGGGCAATCAAAGCGGCCAAAAGAGCTCACTGGTCTGACCTCCTCTGCAATACCACACCCCGCACTATCTGGACCACTAAGAGGCCGGCTTTAGGCCCACCTACCCTACGGTTCCCCTCACTCCCAGGAGGTGACACCCCAGAGGGCATGAATAAGGCACTCCTCAATCATCTCTTTCCCCCTCACGCCTCTTGTTCCCTCCCCTCCATCCTGCGCCCCTATGCGGACTGGCCCCCCCTCACACTAGAGGAAGTGGCTTCCAACCTCAAACTCTCATCCTCCTCATCTGCGCCTGGCCCCGACACGATACCTTACTCTGTCTGGAAGAAGGTGCATGCGTCCAACCCCCTCATCCTCATGTCCCTTCTTGGCCCTCTCCTCCTGTTTGGCTCCTATCCCCCCTCCCTGAAAAAGGCTAATGGGGTTATCTTGGATAAGCCTGGCAAGGCCACGTATGATTCCCCATCATCCTTTCACATCATCGTCCTTCTGCAGACTCTGTCCAATTTTTTTGGAAGGAGTTGTTGCGTCCTGCCTCCAGCTTGTCACACTTGCTGTTTAGCTCCTTAGCCCCAATCAGTGCGGCACTCTCCCTGGTGTATCCTCCTTTGACCCCTGTGCCTCCTTGGTCCACACCATCCTCTCTTTTCAACGCCTGCGCCTCAAGGTGTCTACCTTGTTTCTGGACATCAAGGGGGGTTTTGATAACCTTGACCCTACTTTCTTGGCCGAATCCCTCAAGTGTAAAGGGGTTAACCACTATCTTGAGGAGTGGGTCAGGTATTTTCTCACAGGGCGTACCTGCTCTTTATTGTTTCAATCTTCTCCATGACCCATTTCCCCTATTTCTGTAGGAACTCCACAGGGGTCTCCAGTTTCTCCTTTATTGTTTGTTATTTATGTTTCTACATTAAATTTTCTGTTCCTAGGGGTCTTATTCTCTCCTTTGTTGATGATTTCGCCATTACTATGGCCACTCCTTCTTACTAGAGCAATGTTCGCTCTCTGCAGCTTATATATACCTGGCTGAAGCAGAGGGCCTCCAGACATAGTGTTTCCTTTTCTGTCCCTAAGACCCATTTGAGGCACTGGAGGACTCCGCTTCAGTGTGGGGCTTTGGATACTTCCCCTATTGCTATTGATGCACTTCTTTTTTCCTCCCAGTCCTAGGTCCATTGGCTTGGCTACTGGTTTGCCCCTTCACTCTCTACTCACCCTCATTTCTCCGATCGTATTTCCCTTGCCCTGGGTGCTTTTTCCACCATTTGGCGACTCTCCCCCCAGGGGCAGGCCTCTCCCCTCACCTGTGCCATAGGCTGGCGGTCTCACTCTTACTCCCCATTATTCTCTATGGGGCTGACCTGTTGGTCCCATCTCGCTCCCTCCTGGATCTCATTGAGGTCTTTTGGTGCTCTGTTCAACGATAGGTAACCAATTGCTTCCGATCTAGACCTATCCTCATCCTCAAGGGGGAGGCCTGCCTTCCCCCAGTCGCCTCACTAGCCAGGCATCTACGCTCCCTGGCTGCACTCCGTCTGGCATGCTTTCCTACATCCGCTAGCCCGACTGCTGTAGGTCTCCCTCTAAACTTCCCTTGGCTTTTACGGTTCCGCGCTCCTGAGACCTTCCGCCAGCTCTGTAGGTGCCTCCAGCCCAATGTTATGCCTTTGAACTGGAAGACTGCCACCCCCTCCCCACCTGTACGTACCGACCTTCCAATTGATGCACTGGCTCATATAGCAATGCCACTCCTGGGTTCGCTGTCCTACGCGCCGCTGATAAGGACTGACCTCCTGTCCTTCCCTCCTCCTTTCTACCAGCTGCTGCCATAGTTCCGGCTTATCGGGTCCTCCGCCGGAAGGCCCACCATTTTCTTCTTGAAGACTGGCTTATCACGTCACCCCTACCCGAGTACTATCCCTTTCCATGGCCCCTGTCGCCGTACCCTTTCACGGGCCTAGGGGAGTTTATTGGATGGTCATATACATCAGATGCGTTCCCACAAGAGCTACCTAGCGGCCAACCCCTCCTGGTACTCAGCTGGGCTCTTTACCCTTTGTCCCCGTTGTTGGAATGAGGACGGGACTTTCAGTCACGCCATCCTCCGCTGCTCCTCTACCCTCCTGGAACGGTCGAGCCTCATCTTAGGCCTAACCGATATTGGACGTGAGGCCCCCCTTTGGTCTTCTCTCCCGCTCCTTGTTGCCCTTGACCGCTTTATCCGCGACACTGGGACCGCTTTTCCACCTCACATGCGCGCCCCTCCGGGGTCGCTCCCCTTCCCCTATCATTTTCCCCTCTTCCCTTGCCTCTTCCGTGGCTCCCCTCCTCCGGTCTTCCTTACCACCTCGGCTTCTTTAGTTAGTGTTTTCAACTGCTTAGTTCCCTCGTGGTGCTGTGGGAGATCAATTTTTTCCTTTAAAGCTGCAACTTGACTTTTTCTAGTTTCAGTTTGTTTCTTTTACTTACTTTGGTTAACCGTATGTGGTGACGTGTCTTGTGCGAGGCACATTAAGGAGCTTTTTGGAGGTGTTCTTTCCTTTGCTAGTTGGTATTGGATTTAAGGTTTTCTTTACACCATATCTCACGATGCAAGTGGGTTCTTGTAGGTTAACAAGCAATACATGAAATAAAAAAAATAAAAATAAAAATAAAAATAAAAAAAATAAAAAGAAAAAGCAAACTGCCTGTAGTTTGGGGTAGCCACGGGGCGGCTCCCCCTGGACTTCCCCTCCCTCTTGCAGTCTCGCGCTGCAGACTCGTGGCGTCAACTTGCATGGCGCCTCCAACCCAATGTCAATCCTCTCCAGTGGAAAACTCCTCCTTCCTGTTCGCCAGTCTGCAGTCACCTCCCAGTGGATGCGATCGCCCTCCTCATCCTCCCTATCCTGGGATCTTTGCCGTTCGCCCCCTTACCACGTCCAGATCTCACACCCCCTGTCCTCCTCTCCCCCCGCTACCTGCTATGCGCGCTGCCTACACTGGCCTCAGGAGGCAGGTGCACCAGACCCTCATCAATGACTGGGCAGAGACCTGCCCTCCCCCACACTACTACCCCTACAGACCTTCCCTGTCCTCACACCCTATCATGGCCTTGGGCAAGTTCATAGCAGGCCGCTTTCACCAAATGCGTGCCCACAAGAGCTACCTTGCTCTTCATACTACCTGGGCCTCCGATGGGGAGCCCACCCTCTGTCCACAATGTTGGGATTATGACGAGGACTTCCAACATGCCATACTCACCTGCACGGCCACCGCGGATACCCCCAGACGCCACCTCCAAGGTGTCATGGGAATAGGGGTGGACGACGCTATCTGGTGTTCTATACCACTTCTCCTCAACATGGGCACCTACTTACAGGAGACACAGGTAGGCTTCCCCCCAGACATGCTGCTGTCCCCCCCCTCATCGCCCCCTCCTTTGGTTGCCCCCACC
>QFET01007480.1:0-41592 GCA_003316355.1 Tuber calosporum | reverse complement strand
ATACCTGTGAGTCACACGACCTCTATGACTCATAGTGAGTCATAGTATGAAATCCATCCGCTGACTCCTCTGAGTCAACTGCGCCGCGCGCCAACCAATTATAACTCATATAATAGGTCATGTGCCCTAAAGTGGTCACATGCGCGAAACCCATGACTCATAGTGTGAGTCATGTGCGAAAATTATTACATCATATGACTCACAAATGTGAGTCATGCATACGATCAACCAATCACAACATAACAATGATTGCACAAGTTTGTGTCATGTGAAACCACATGACTTGTAATGAGTCATAGTGCGAAATATAACAACCTTGTGACTCATAACTATGAGTCATGCGAAATTCTGCCTTGCTTCATCACCAATCGTGACACTAGGACTATGGAGCGATTCCCAACTAAGCCATGATACTCAGAACTGTTGCCTGAGCAAAGTTCAGATCCACTATTGACCTAGCAAACTGGTACTTCCAAATTCGAGTTCTCCCCAGCGATGAGAAATACAACACCATCAAGACACCCTTTGGATCCTTTGCATGCAGAGTTATGCTGCAAGGAGATGCCAACGCCACTGCTACAGCTATGAGAGTTATAGAATTTGTCCTAGATGGATTTATTGGAAAATTCGTTTGGGCATACATGGATGATATTACCATCTACTCAGAAACAGTTGAGGACCATATTTCGCATATCAGATTAGTCTCTGGAAGACTGAAGCAGTACCAAATCAAAGCATCGCTAGACAAATGCAAATTCTTCGCCACCAAGCTCTCTCTCCTAGGACATGTTATAGATGAGAGAGGAATTCATGCAAACCCGAAAAAATTCGATCCATCCAACACTGGCCCACACCAAAATCAAAAAAGGATGTTCAGACCTTTATTGGAATTGTGATATCTCATGCACAGTTCCTTCCACACCTTGACTCTAGCACTGCCCCCCTCTCAGACCTAATTTCCCAAGATGTGTTTGAATGGCGACACCTGCATGAGGAAGCCTTGAAAAAGGTTTAGCGCCTGGCCAAGGAGACAATTCCGCTCCGCCCCATCTCATATGAGACATCAGCTGATCCAATATACCTCATTACTGACGCCTCTAGGGTTGGATTAGGAACATGGGTTGGCCAGGGACCCTCCCCTGAGAAAGCATACCCTGCAGCATACCACAGCAGGAAGTTTGCAACAAGTCAGCTGCACTATCCTGTCCATGAATTGGAACTTTTGGCAATTGTGAATGCCATTGAGGCATTCCATCCAATTCTATATAGCACCAAGTTCACTGTTGTATCTGACAACAAGGCCATATCCTTTTTCCTGAAGTAGAGTGACCTACCTTACCGCCAAATTAGATAGCGCATGTTCCTTCAATCTTATGATTTCAATATCATACACAGACCTGGCAAAGATAATGTCTTTGCAGATGCACTATCAAGGATCTATGAAGACACCCCAGCTGAAGAAGACTAAATACTCGAAGACCCTACAGAGAAGAAGCCTATAAAGACCCCCTCCGCCGCCATGAATAGTGTATCTTTTGAAATTCTTCAATTCGTTTCATATGTATATTTCCTATGGTAATATTGTTTATGTCTCTGTTTGGTTATTTCTAGCCTACCCTGGAAACTACGGACATTACTACAGCTAGGGTATATCATATTCTCAATTATATTTCATGATAATATTTGAGAATAAATGCTTATATTTCTTATGTTATGTGCGAGATTTCTCGGTTTTCTTTCCATGTATAGTGACCTTTTACCGGTCATGTAGCATGTGTTATCTTTCCGTTTATTTCACGCACACTACTTGAGATTACGCATATTTTATTGGGATTTCCTTGGTCATTTTTCAGGGTCAAACATACTCGCACTTATGTTTCTTACAATGTTTTCCCTATTTTGTTACTGAGTACAAGGAGGATACGCACCTGTATAAATAGCTCGTTGGCGCCTACTTTGTTTTAGTTAATAAAGGTTAAGAGCTACTACCAATTTACCTTCATACTACAATACTCCTCACACAAGCGTGCACATAGTACACTCTTAATACTGTGTTGTATTTTCGTACTCATGCTATAAGATTGTGCAAATACACATAATTTGACCAGGTTATGAGCCCAGTACATCCATAGCTATACGAGTTACACTTACGCGCTATCCTCTATCACCACGAACCAAATTCCTTCCGAAACGTAACAAACCTCTTTCACCGAAAACATTTCCTGTAACATCGAAATATTTTCACACGAAACGAATCATCCTTCGAAACGAAACACGAAACGAAATATCGGTCGAATAGGAAACAGACACGAAATATCGGTCGAAACGAAAGATCGTTCGCGAAAACGAAACGTTCTTGGCGAAAAGAAACATTCTTGACAAATCGATACGAAAAGCTCTTGGCACTCCTAGCTATAGTCCGAGTTTTCCTCCCTCACTGAATCCGAGTTCTTAAGGAAAGTGCAATTTTCTAGCCGCAACCACTCCCAAGTGCAAAGAAAAGTACTGGTTCTTAGTAACTAAAGTCACTTTGCCTTAAACGCGCAAAAATGGCCACGGCAGAAACCACCGTTCCTCCTCCTGAAACTCCTGCACCAAACCCCAGATCTTATGCCAACAACTCCAAACGCCATTGAGCACCCAGTTACAAACTGAGCTCCATCCCAAAGCTCACTGGCCCTGATAACTACCGGACCTGGCGAGATATCTCGGAATATGTTCTTACTCTATAAAATTGCTGAGACATAGTTACGGAAAAGGAAACTCTACCGGAGGAAGAAGGGGACGACGATGGAAATAATAACTCTGAGAGATTAGATGAATTCCGCGATCTATACCAATGGGCCTCTGCCTACTTCCTTGAAACAATTCACCCCCAATGGCTTATTTTGTTGGCTACCCACAAAACACCTCCCGCCATCTGGAAAGCGTTCTAGGATAAATTTGCTAAAGAAAACACCACCTCCTTCCTCGAACAACTCAACGCTGTCGTCAATACTAAGTATAATACCTTTGCACCTATTGCAGACCATATCAACAAGTACGATACCGTCTGCAATCGAATGCAACACCTTGCTCCTCCTCCTCTGCTGATGACCGAATGCTTTACGATTTGTATTCAAATAGGTATTCCAGTCACCCGAAGCCAAATCAGAAGTTCTTCTCCGCTCCCTTCCCGAGTCGATAAGTATCATTGTCAACAACCTCCGAACCAAGGAGGACCTTACCTACGACCATGTCTACGACAAGTTGTTGGACATGAGACCCTCGGTTAGGCATGAGGACGACAAAGCGTATAAAAGGGCTGATGTCAAAGGAAAAGGAATGGAACCTCCCCGGAGACCTGCGGCAACACTTAAGGAATGTACCTACTGCAAAAAGCATTATCCCACTGCTCGCGCTGAGGGAGATACCTGGAATGAGTGTAATAAACCCAAGGGCGACAACCAAAAGAATAAGGAAAAGAAAGCTATTAGTTCAGCAAAGATCGGCAAAGAAGAAATATCTGAACCGGTCAGTACATTCACATCCCTCCTCTCTACACAAAAGACTCCTCACCCAAACAACTGGGTAATCGATACAGGCGCAAGCTCACACATGACAAGCAACCTAGACCTTCTTATAAACTTTGAACCAAGTACAGGGACTCTTAAGTTAGGGGATGATTCGGTAATAGAATCATGTGGCCGAGGAACTGTCAAGCTCATGGCCAAAAGTTCAAACGGTCATGTAGCCCCTGTATTCTTAAAACATGTTCTCTGGGTTCCGAAGTTAGGTCAAATTAACTTGTTGAAATGGCGCGCTATTGTTTCTTAAGGCAATGGTTTTTCTTTGCGTAGTAAAGGGGCGGATATGTTTGTATACAGTGAGAATAAAGGAGAAGTGATATGGGGAAAGCTTGACAGTCAAGATTATATTGTGCAAGAGGAGAAAGTAGTGGCAAACAAGATGACTTACCAACAGTGGCATGAAGCCTTCGGACATCCTTCACCATCCTACCTTAAAAGTACTAACGACTTAAACAATCGAACTATCTCTCAAGTTCCGAAAGACTGGCATTGTGAAACCTGCATTACGTCCAAATCAACAAAACACAAACCTGAATCTACTGACAAAAGATGTGAAAAATCCTATGATTTAATCCACTCTGATCTTAGTGGAAAATTCTCAACCCCTTCCATCGGAAACTCCTGGTACTATGTCACCTTTATTGATAATAGTACACGGTACCCCTGGATTTACCCTGTTAAAGTCAAATCCGACACCGTTAAAGTATTCAACCAATTCATCAAAGAAAGACACACACAGGACAACGCTACCATTAAGCGATTCAAGACCGATAATGGAGGAGAATATGTTCCCAAAGATATGTCAACCATGTCTGAAAAACTGGGTATCATACATGACAAAATACCTCCCTACTCTCATGAATCTAATGGCATTGCCGAACGGTACAATAGGACCATTATCACATTAACACCCTCTATGTTTTCAGGTCTTACACCGCGTTTATAGGCTGAAGCAGTTACGACAGCTGTCTACCTCCGGAACATCCTCCCTAACTAATCTATAGGAAAACTAACGCCCTATGAATCTCTCTACAAGAAGAAGCCGTTAGTAAACCACCTATGCCCCTACGGGACCAAATGCTTTGTCCATATACCTGAGGAGACCAGAAAACCAGGAACAAAGTTACAGCCCCAGGCCAGAGAAGGATACCTTGTTGGATATACTTCCTCCAGCAAGATATACCGTATATACATACCATCATTGCACAAGATCTCAGAGACGCGTCAGCTCCACTGGATAACCAAGACTATACTACCTCTTGATCCCAAGGAACCTGCACCCTCATCAGAGACCTTTGCAATAGTCTACCCACCTTCCTACCAAAGAGCACCAGCAGCAAAAGTCAGCTTTTTCCCCCTATCCCTCATGAGGCATGTGAGGGATGGGGGGCCAAATTATAAAACTCAAGTTGTTGTATCTTGTATCCATGACCCCACAACTCCAGATAGCTCCATCCTTTTGCGGTATTTTCTTTTTACCCACTCTTTTCGTTGCGATCGGGGTTACTCAGGATGTTGTCCGTCCCTTTTGAGCTGTTGCACAGTCCAATTATACTTTGACTCATCCACCCTAGTTTGTCCGGCCCTACCTCCCTCCCCCTGGATTGTTCTGTTATGGACACTTGCCCCACGACTCAATCATTCCCCCCCCTTTGGCCTAAATGCACTCCCCCCAGCATTGATTCACACATTCCTATTACGCCCAGCTATATACAAACTCTTTGTGCCTTTGAACATCCCAAACTCACCTCCTCTTGTGGTCTTCTTGCTCCTCGCTACCCTCGCTTATTTCTCCCCTTCCCTTCACCATTACACCTAGACCTAATTCCACACCACCACTTCTCCTTGCGTATTCAATACTTACGTGGACGATTCTTGTCCTTTTCCCGCTGTCGCTCGTCTCTTCATCTATGATGCTTGCTGTCGCGTCCATCCCTCCACTCCTCAACTCTACCCTATGAATGCCCGACCCATGGTATTATGATAACACTATCTGGTTCCTACATTTTTTTCTTTGTCGCAGCACCATTGCCTCATCGCATTCCTTCACTCTCTCGCCGTACTCGTGCTTTCTTCACAGCTCTTAGGGGCCTTTGCCCGGCTCTACGCGACCTTCACTGAGCTTTAGTTTTTCCAATTGGGTTGTAGTCTAACCTTAAGTAGTATATTAAAATCAATAAATATTTCCAATTATTTCTTTATTTTATTTTAATACTACATTTATTCCGAATAGGACGTTATTCATCCTCAACCCACCCCGCCTCTAGAGCCTCAACTTCATCCCAATCTTCAGGATCTGAATTATTGTCCTCCACCTCACTTTCCTTATCCCCTGAAATCTCCAACTCTATATATGCGGCGGCTTCCTTATCCTCAAGTGGGGCGTGAGACTCCTGATCCTGAACAAACCTACTATCCCGCAGCATCCTCTTGATGCCCTTTTTTGTGTCTTCTACGAGTTTCCTTCTCACCTCTGAGGGCAGCCCTTGCCAGGTTGCACGCTGTCGGAGATAAACATCTAAATTTTCTTGGTAAGTACGATAACCTTTAGAACGTCTTATTTGGACCTTCAAAGGTTATTACTAACTCTGTGCTGTCAGAGCTGAGAAATCTGGGGGCTGAACAAATGATCCGGAACTCCAAGCCTTCAAAGCATGATACATACAGGCCATTGTAAGGCATATTAGGACGTCGTTAGTGCGATTAAGAAACGTTTTAGCAGTCCTCCCACGCATTCTCCTACCCTGGTACCTCTTATAAAACAATAGTTTTGCTATCTCCGGCGCAGCAAACTGGAAACCACATTCCTGCCTTGGTAAGCCTTTTCATGTCTCATTGGGGACGATCTGCGTACTACTGACCTCTTGTTTACTTGGATAGCATGTGAACCAGGCATTTTCCAGCAAATAGGTAACCCGCGCCTTTATTTCGGTCCGTGTTTTATGAGCGTAGTGATAAAGGTCCTCAACCGTGTTTTTGGACTCTGAAACTAAGTGTGATCTAGCACTGGACTCCCTCGATTTCAACTAAATGTATCTAATTAGCCGTTCACTCTCCCAAAGGGGACGTTCAGGGATATTCAAAAGACTTACAAAAGTCATTGCTGAATTCCCGATCTCCCTGTCTCTCCAACCCAACTTGGTAGCTGCCATGACCCAATAGCTTTTGAGAAGCGTATCGTTTACAGCAGCCTTTTCAAAGGGATTAACAAACCATGTGTGGTACCGTACCATATTAGCTGCGTTCTCAAAGATTATCCTCCCTCCCCATACAAGGTATTGCTTTTTGATGATAGGGTTACCGGGACTGCAATGTCAGATGCCGGAAAGTCCAGATTAGCCATACGACACTCCGAATGGAACGGCACTATTCCTTCCCCTACAGCATCAAAGGGTGAAAGGTGTGTGGAATCTACTCTTAGATGGCCTGAATGCAATTTTGCTGCCTGCTGCTGTGATGAAAGCCCTTGTGAAGAGCCATTCAGAGCCGGTGATGGTGAGTCCTCAGTGCTCTTTATTATTAGCATGCAATTTTTAAAGTTATCGGATTCACTCACAAATCTCAACCGGCTCCTTGTCCTCCATGGCTGTTGCTCCACCAGTCGTTGTGCTGGACATTTTTTGAGCCTTCTGGGACGAATGGGAACATCATCCTTGTCAACTTCCATAAGCTCCTCTTCCTCAACAAATGAATTAACAGGTCGTTGTCTATCCCGTGCAGGCGTGCCACTCTCTGCAAAGGATACAGAAGATCTCGTTGATGATGGCTGAGCTCAGGGGACTACTGGTACCGTAGTCAAGTGTTATATAAAAAGTTCCGGGTGAGCTCATTTTGGCCTCTGAATGGCAGAACTCACCTCTCCTTGTATATCCCGTCATAATTTGTGTATATGAAATATTTAGAGTGCGTGGAGGAATTAGATTGTTGCGTGAAAGGTCTCCAAGTGATGAATGAACTCATAGCGTCCCCCGGGGACGAAGGAGCTATATGCTAGAGCACAGATTTAGCTTGGGCCCAAAGTCCGTGTAAATCTTTGGCATGTACTCGTCCCAGGCAAGAAGTATCCGAACATTGAGGTGATCTGACGCGATTTCGGGCAATTCTCAGCAAATTTGCCCCTGTAAACTATGTACACAGGCCTCGAAGATAGGTCTCACCTCTGAAATATCCCTGAAATATCCCTGAATAATCCCTGAATCATCCTGGAATAATCCTTGAATAATCCCTGTTTCGCCCCCAAATGTTCGGAATCTTCTTGCCTGGGACAAGTACCCGGTCCACACTATAGCCTTTTGGCCGTCGAACGTCTCAATTACTACCTGCACGGATGGCTCTAGGCTGGATAGACACTATGTATTCGGGATTGCTGGGACAGGATTTTATATGCCTGGTCACTTGGTTGAACGAGCATAACTTATGATTTCCAAAAGATATGATTATACATACTAGGACGAGGTCAAGAAGAAAGGGGACATTTAGTGTTTCAGAAAACCTTTATATCTCACCGGCTAAATTCAAAAAAAAAAACTATTTAGAACACTAAAATCTAGGACTGCAGGATAGGATCTAGAGAAGCTGTAAAACAGCGTAGACAGGATTAAGAAAATGATTCGCAGATAGAAGCAAAAAAGCAAAAAAAGATAAGAAAGCCCCATGAAACCAATGAAAACACATATGAAGGCTCCAATAAGATGTAGCCCGGCACAAACAAACTGTTAAGGGTAGCTGATTCTAAGGGCAAGCAAATCAAACTAGGCTTAAATCTTTCTTCGTAAACGGAGATTGTCTAGGAAGGCTCGTAGATAAAGATTTTGAGTAAAACTTATGATATTGATAAGATCTCTTGTCCGTTGCTTGATGTCTGGCTAAAGCTGGGGAGGCACTTCAATATTTATATCCCGTGTCTGAGTGTTCGCGGACTACAACAGGTTTACATATAAACAGGTATTTTCTTCCAAACCTTCGTCTCTTAATCCAAGAGCGAACCGGCTTTGACCCTGAAACTTTCTCTTTCCCCATACAGCTAATGTTATGACCAGAGCTCCCGACTTCTCTGAGGGTGTGGACCCCCTTAGTCCTAGTTGTCAACCTTCTTTCGGCTGTCAAGATATGGTCGTCCAGTTTGGAACGTACCAATAACTTCTTAGAACTCCAAGGGGCCAGCTTGGTTGTTGGCCGAATCTGCTTCGTGCCGTCTTATCCGGCTCTGCAGCGGGCTTTCAGGATGACTAGTGTTCACGATCGGGCCAATACCTTCTCGTCTTCACTGCCTCTCCTTAGCAACTTATTCCGATAGGTCCATTGACCTTGTAGGCATCACGGGGGCGTCAGCGTACTCTCTGTGTGTGTCGGAGTAGCCTACTTCAATTGCGCATTCGTACCCATATAGGACTACCCGGGCTCTCTTAACTTCATCTGTGTGTAACTCCGCGGGTTCTTGACGGAATCGCTTCGTTCCACTTCCCAGACGTAGCCAGAGAGACCCTCTTATTTACCCTGCGGACCGCATCCGGTCGGACAGACGGCGATGACGTATACGGGGTTACAAGATGTGTTCCAATTTCTCGTTTTTCTTAGTAAACGATCAACTGCACAAGGTGCCAGTGTCGACTCCCAGGGCGAACACCGGGGCCGCAGGGGGGTAATTGCCTGTAGAGGTTCAGATTCATGCAGTTCTTTCTGAAAAGTCATGTAATCCTCTTGTGAGTCGTTTGTGCCTAACATGAGCTCCCTCCTCTGTGCGGTTTCTCCCGAATCGCTTTTTAAAGGTTACCCTGTCTTTAGGTAGCCCCTAAAATTAACAAAAAATAAAAATTAAACAATAAAACTCAAACTTAAACCACTCCTTTTTGAACTCGACTTGGTTGGGTGAAAAACCTAATGTGTTTGCTTGGCCATGCTAGGAAAACCTTTCCCTTGTCATTCAACATCGGCCTGCTTTGGCATGTCCGGATTCGCCCTATGAAACGCCCCTACCAATTCCTGTGCATGTTCTAAGTGGTCTGGTGGTTCCCAAGTATTTTCATCTTCGCAACGGCCAGTCCACTTCACGAAGTACCGTAACTAACGCATCGTTCGGTTCCGTCCTCCCACACGCCTGGTATTAGAGATTATTTCACTCTTCACGATTCTTTCGATTTCCCTTTCAAAATCTGAATTGATTTCTTCTGGTTGGCGGGGAGGTTGTTCCCTTGCTGGTCGATTGGATGTTCGATAGGGTTCCAGCAATGATACATGAAATATTGGATAGATCTTCCATCTCGGTGATATTTCTAGTTTGTAGGCACGTTCGCCTCTTATTTCCAATACCTTAAATGGGCCATAAAGCTTTAGGCTAAGCTTCTTCGAGGGTCGTTTGGTCCTTATGTTTCTTGCATTTAACATGACCAGGTCTCCGACCTTGATGTCTGCTTGCTGCTTAGCCTTACGGTCATAATATTTGCTCATATTTTCACGCGTTTGTTCCAACGCTTCTCTGCCCTGTTGGTGTATTGTTTGCATCCAGTGTGCATATAGCTGGGCGCCTGGGCTTTGGGCTTCACGTTCCTTCATCCATTCCGTTTGTGGGTGGAATCCATAGTTTACGTAGAAGGGTGACATGCCATGAGCATTTGTTACCGAATTGTTGTAGGCATGCTCGGCTAGTGGGAGCAACTGGTACCAGTCCGTTTGATCATAATAGACAAAGTTCCTAAGGTATCCTTCCAGCACTTGGATGGTCCTTTCAGTTTGTCCATCAGTTTGGGGGTGGTATGCTGTTGACATCTTTCGTTTTATTCCCCAGCTTTTGCATAGGGATTCCCAGAATTCCCCAGAGAATTTTGCATCCATGTCAGATATGATTTCCGCCGGAAGACCATGTAGCTTCCAGACTTGCCGCAAGAACGTGTTTGCCACTTCCTTTGCAGTTGCATTACTTTCCAGACCTATGAAATGCGCCATCTTTGTAAACCGATCCACAACTACCATAATTTGTGTTCTTCCTTGTGATTCTGGTAGTTGTATGATGAAGTCGGTCGATATGGATGACCAGGCTGCGAACGGGACTTCTAGAAGCTGCAGCAGACTGAACCGAGCATGTCGTGGAGATTTATTTTGTTGACATTCGTCGCATGACCGTACGTAGTCATTTATCCATGCTGTCAGCCCTCTCCAATAAAAGTCCCTGGTCACAATTTCCCGAGTCTTCTCCAGTCCGAAGTGTCCAGCTACCTTGGAGTCGTGGCAACCTTTGGCTATAGTTGTTTGCAACTGTTCGTTGTCTGGAATGTATAAGCGATTCTTATTGTATATCAGTCATTAAGTTACTGCCCAGTGACTTGGTAATGGTTTGCCCTCATCGGTTAACATTTCCAATTCTTGCTTGCGTTCCTGCGAGTCTTGATCGTTCTGGCCTGCCTCTTTGATGGTTTTTAATAATGTCAGGTCATATTTCCTAATATCAACCTTGGACATTATAGCATTAGACATTAGGAGTATCCCTTTGCCTTGTCTTGCTTGATGGTCTGATTCATCAAGAAACTCATTTTTGACCTGGTCCGCTTGCAAGTATGCAACCACTACCTGGGTCCTTGTTGCCGCAGATCGTCTGGGTGAAACATCAGTGCTTCCGAATCCGCCTTTGCCCCTTGCAGTATCTGCTAGTCCGTCCACTTCACTCGCTTCCGCCAGGTGTATGTTCTCAATGATCATTTGTGCCATTCGGTCCCCTTTGCGAACCTGACAATCTTGGTTTCCATGGTTCATTATGATAACCTTGACTGCTCCGGTGTAATCAGCGTCGATTACTCCTCCGCCAATGCTGATCCCAAATTTGGCGGCCATTCCACTGCGTGGTGCCAACCGGGCGTATGTTCCTTTTGGTAATCCAACGGAAATTCCCGTTTCCACCAACCTTTGCCCTTTGGCCGGAATTATAAAGTCCTCGAGTACGTACAGGTCGTGTCCGGCTGCTAGTCTGGACCCTTTTGTAGGCATTCGTGCTTTTGGAGACTGCAATTTTATTCGCAAGAAATCAGTCGACTCTGTGCCACTTATTCTTTCCTCCCTTTCTGGCTGATTCAAGTGCACCAGTGTGATTTGTAAGTGAGAAGGCTTGAGTATTGACTGTTGGCTATGCGCAGCTCCCTCCTCCGGATGGTACTCCGGCCGTCGGCTTAGTGCATCTGGCTTTCCGCCTCGTTTTCCCGGTCGGTAGACAATCTTGAAATTGTAGTTCGCTAATTGCTGAGCCCATCGTATCTGCCGTGGGTTCCATACCTTAGTTGTAAGGAAGTTCTGTAGATTCTTGTGATCAGTGTACACAGTCACTGGTTTTTCTGTACCGACCAGGTACTGTTTCCATTGTTTAAATGCTTCCAGAATTGCCAATAGTTCCTTTTCATGGATCTCATAATTTCGCTCTGATGGGCTCAGCTTCTGTGAGTGGAAAGCCACCGGATGTAGCTTTTTGTCCTTAAACTGTGAGAGGACACAGCCTAGTGCAAAATCGCTAGCATCTGTTTCCACAATTGTTTCTCTGTCAGGGTAGAAATGACAAAGTATAGGGGCGGAGATGAATCTTTTCTTAAGTTCTTCAAACGTCCCGTCTTGTTCTGGCCCCCAGCTGAATTTTCTGGGGTCACCCTTCAACGTTTCGGTTATTGGTATGCAGATTTTGGATAAATCCTTAATGAAACGTCGGTAAAAATTTGCAAAGCCAATGAATATTTGGACCTCCTTAACCGACCTTGGTGCCTTCTAAATTTTTATGCTTTCGACCTTTCTTTCACTCATGGTGACTCCATCAATTGCCACAATATACCCTAAAAATTTCACTGTATCAACGTGAAAAACCGACTTATTGGTTGATACCACTAGATCGTATTCTTCCAAGCGAGAAAGTACTTTTTTGACCAAGTAAACGTGTTCTTTCTCAGTCTTGGAGTAAATTAGAATGTCGTCTAGGTAGACCACCACTCCATGATGTAAAAATTCACGTAGAACTTTGTTCATCATGGCCTGGAATGTGGCCGGAGTGTTTACCAGCCCGAATGGCATTACTTTGTATTCAAAGTGGCCGTATCGTGTCTGGAATGCAGTTTTCCACTCATCACCTTCCTTTATCCTTAGGAGGTGAAAGCCATCTTTTAAGTCGAGCTTAGTGAATATTTGGGCCCCTGCCACACGGTCGCGGAGCTCGCTCATTAGGGGCAGCGGGTATTTGTTGGCCACCGTCAGCTTATTTAACTGTCGGTAGTCCACACATAACCTCATTGAACCATCAGGTTTAGGGACAAATAAGATTGGAGCCCCAGCAGGAGATTTGCCTTCCATGATTTTCCCTTGATCCCGCATTTTCTGCAGGTATTTGCTAAGCAAATCCAACTGGTGGGCTGACATAGGATATATCGGGCCCCATGGCGGTACCGCGCCGGGTATCAAGTCAATGGCGTGGTCAAAGGTTCTTCCTCCGGCTAGTTTTTCTGCCGTTTCTGGTGCAAAAACCCTCTTGAATTTATGGTATTCTTGAGGTATTTGCAGAATCTCTTTTGACTCTGAAGTGGGTGCTGTTTCGATTCTTCCAATATATCGTGCTTCAGAGTCGTATGCCACGGTTTCGTCCCATTCAAATGTCCTGTCTATGCCTTCACCATTAACATGACTTTGGCATTTCTCGTCTTTAAATATCCATTTTTGCTCATCTTCAATGTGCCTCAAAGGATGTTCTGTATGCCACCATCCAAATGGGATGATAAGGTCATATTTGCCCGCATTGGCAATTTCACAAGAGATGTGAGATCGGTGTGCATTGGTTCCGATCTCTAAGAGAATAGGATATGTGTAGTGTTTTCCCCCATTTGCTGCTGTGGTTCCTTCAAAGGTGTAAATGTCCAAGCTATTTGTGCGGGTGTGGTATGGTAAGCGATGTTTATTAACCAGGTCTTGGTTAATCAGGAATATATTAGACCCTGAGTCTAATAAAACACGGATCGGGATCCGTTCTCCATTTGCTTCGATGGTTGCCCTGCCTTCTGGGTATGAATAAAAGGCGGGACAGGTGCCTCGGTTTTATATCTTTTATTAGGGCCGCTAGGGGCCTGTGCAGGTCTTTTGTATGACATTTTCGTTGTTGTGCTAACTTGGGGTGTTTGTTACCATGCCCGCACGGTTTCGGCTATTTAAGCCTCCTCAGACAAACTAAAATCTCTGTCTTTGGTATACTGGGCAGCCCACTACTAGCGGTCTTTACCCCTTGCCGAAGTGTTCCCATACACCTGCCATTTGCCCTTCTCAGCCCACGCTTTTGTCTTCACTGGAGCCGCACTCGTATCGTTTTGACTATATCAGCATATTTGGGCTCCGGGGATTCTTCACGCATCGCCTCGTTTTACCCCATGAGGCTATCATGCCTATCCTGTCCCCAATGCCGTAGTCCAGGTTCAGGACAGATTTACCCCGCTCCATTTAACGTGTGGACTAGGTAGCCGTAGTTACTCATTCTCTTCCACTTCATTTTTCTTGATGTCAGGAATCCTGCTCCGTTTCTCCAACTATTCCGTTGTCCAGCCGACCTGTAATATATTTCCTTCCTGGAAGGCTTCTCACGATCCAGGCTAGACTGATTTCCCCTTGTCATTCTTAAGAAGTCCCTAATCAGCACTGGTCTGTCCGCTATTCCTTGGATCTCTTTTCAGGATTTGGGGCTTTATATGGATGCGGGTTTAGTTGACCGTCTGCCGTACTGAGGTCCGATATACATCACATGTGGCACTCCGCTTTCTTCTTTTTGAGTTTCAGGTTCCCAGAGTTAGTCCCGGACTACCACGAGCCGCCGTTCAAGTTAATCGCTTCTTGCTCGCCTGTCATTCTTAGGTCTGCGATACTCCCGTAGGTCTGGATTGCTTTTCGTGACTCTCGCTTTGGTTTTGAGTTTCCCACGGAGAAGCGCGGAATACCTGCTAGTAGAACCTTGCAGAGGGCGAGCCCCCTTGTTGATTTCGGTTTCAGGAAGGGGTCCATAACCGATTACCCGGTCGCCATCCCTGCCGGTGCCTGAAAACCTACTTTAGGATTCATCCATGTCGTCCTGTTCCCAAATCCTGGGCTGGTTGACTTGGTTCACCCTAGTCGTAGGTTCTGGTTGCCCCTTTGTTATCTGGGGTCGTCGATATTGGGGTTTGAAATTTCCCCGTTTCTGCCCTATAACCGATACTTGGGCCTGTTTCCGGCAAAACTTCCAAGTATGGTTGGCCAACGTGCAGCGAGTGCATTGGTTGGCTTTCTTTCGTTCTTCAATTTTGTCCTTAGGGATTCCTTTATGAGCTTCGATCCAATTTGTATGCTCAACCTTTCCTTCAGCGGGGCCTTTTTTCCCTTTTTCCGCTTGTTTTTTCAATTTGTAGGCAGCCTTTTCTACTGCCGTGTAGGTTTTCCGTTTTTCATTCCCAGCAGTGGTCTTGCTAGGTTTGAGTTCCTCCTCCCGTTTTCTTTTCTGGGAGTCACTTTTTCCCTGGTCATTTTTTCTGAATAACCCTTGTTGTTCCTTAAACGATTCTTCCGCTTTGGTGACCCTGCGGACTGCCTTGATCCATTCGCTATCCAAGTCATGATTTTCATGTGATAGCGTACGCATGGCCTCGATAGGAAGTTGCCGCTGAATTATGGTTCTCCAAGCGATGCCGGATACTTCTGCCTCAATATTGTGGTTTTCCATGGTAAGGAGATACTTCTCTATGTCCCCTGTATACCTAACTTTCTCCATTTCGGCTAAGGCTTTTTGTGCCTTGTGCAGTACTGAGAATCGTTCTGTCACTTCAGCCTGGAAAGTGATCCAGAAATCATAACCCTCATGTTTAGGGAATCCGAGGTCTCCAGTCATGTTCTTTCGATAAGTTATCTAGAAAGGGGCCACCTCGGTTCCTTCCATTCTTCCTAACGCATACTTGATGCGTTCTTCATCGTTTTCCCATTGCCATGGGTTTCTTCCAAAGTAGTCCTCGCAATCTAGTAGCCATACTCTCACATCCTGAGTAGGCTTGTTTTCGAATTTGAACAGTGGGTCCGCTTGTCGGCGGTTGGTTCTGGACTGTGCTTGCCCTAGCCGGTCGACCCATGCGTCTGCTTCAGATTCGAACTTACGGCCAGGCAAGGGTCTTCGTGATGGCTCACCACCTCTTCGTGAGGGGCCACCTCCGTCTTCAGACCCAGGGTCATCATCTCCTGGGTTAGGTACATTTGCCGGGGGGGGCGGTGGTGGTTCCGTTCCACCATTTCCGTTTCCATCCCCACGATCCACGGCCTTTCCCTTGTCTCTTCGGGGAATGAACCGGAACTCTTCTCCGCCATCGGCCTTGGTTCGTTTTTCCAATCTCGGATTTTCTACTAGCTGTGGTGCCACTGTTTCCCACACACTTGGTGGGTTTCTCGCAACTTGTAGTTGCACCAAAGTTTCATTCATCCGAGTCAACATTCGATTTAATTGCTCGGATGCCGCATTCTGCCTTATCACATAGGCCTCTCTTTCTGACCGCTCTTGTTCAAGGCATTGGTGCAGTTCTCGTAACTCCTCTCTGGTCCGCTCATGTTCTTTTTGTGCGGCCACTTGTCTTTGCAGGAGTTCTGTTTTTTGCCTAGCCAAAGCCTTTTCTAGCTGGCGGTCTCGATCCAGCGATTCTTGTCCTGTTGTCCCAATGTTAGCATGAAGTTGGGTACTTACCACTTCATGGTGTGCAGCCCGTTCTTCCTGTGCCCGCAACTTTGCCTCCAATCGTTTGGTGGTTGCGTCTTGCAGTGCGGCGGTTTCTGTTGCTAACATTTCAAGTCCCGAATTGACCTGTTTCAGCTCTTCGCCAATGATTTGTTCCCCACGGGTTATCCGTTGAGCATGGTGCTGGAGTTGGGTTGCCTGATTCTGAGCATGACCAGATAGTTCACGGTAGGCCAGATGTTGCATATCAACCGATTCCTGTAGGGTACGGTTGAAGTAGCTCATTGCCTGGCCTATACGTTCTGCTAATCTTTCCATAGCTTGATTTCTGGCGTCGGGAGGACGGGGAGTGCTTGAACGAGTTCCAGGGGCCGATTTTCTGACTCCACTTGGCTGTGAAAGGTGGTGGAGTGCCAAAGGTGACCTGGAGCGTCCAGGTGCATGATCACTTCCTACCAGTGATACTTCTTCGATGTCTGACATTGCCTTGTCCGTATCGATGGTTAATTGTCGTGAGGACATTGTTCCTAATATGAGTTGGGATGTCTTCCCAATCCCCTAGCCGTGGGTGCGAGCGAGGAATTGATGATACTGAAGGAACTAAAGGTTCCTTCCTCTTCGGTATCGTAGTCTTGAAACGGCTTCCACGGAAAGGTGGGACCGTAGAAATGTTCGTAGATTTCTTGGAAATCTGATTCGGTAGGGATCAAAAGGGGACCGGTGAACCAGGAGAGTTCCTGAAGTATGTAGAATTGAATTTCAGAGAGGGAGTTTTCAAGTATTTCTTCGAATGAAGAGGTGTATTTTGAAGGACGTGGTTCGAGCAGTAGCTCGTCGAAGAGTGTGGAATCAGCTATGAGCTTATGTGATTCCTAAGCTATGACTTGGAGGTGTCCAGTAGTCATGTAAAGAGCCTTGGTGACAAGGAGAAATATCAATATACTGTTAAGGGTAGCTGATTCTAAGGGCAATCAAATCAAACTAGGCTTAAATCTTTCTTCGTAAACGGAGATTGTCTAGGAAGGCTCGTAGATAAAGATTTTGAGTAAAACTTATGATATTGATAAGATCTCTTCTCCGTTGCTTGATGTCTGGCTAAAGCTCGGGAGGCACTTCAATATTTATAATCCGCGTCTGAGTGTTCGCGGACTACAACGGGTTTACTTATAAACTAGTATTTTCTTCCTAACCTTCGTCTCTTAATCCAAGAGCGAACCCGCTTTGACCCTGAAACTTTCTCTTCCCCCACACAGCTAATGGTATGATCAGAGCTCCCGACTTCTCTGAGGGTGTGGACCCCCTTAGTCTGAGTTGTCAACCTTCTTTCGGCTGTCAAGATATGGTCGTCCAGTTTGGAACGTACCAATAACTTCTTAGAACTCCAAGGGGCCAGCTTGGTTGTTGGCCGAATCTGCTTCGGGCAGTCTTATCCGGCTCTGCAGCTGGCTCTCAGGATGACTAGTGTTCACGATCGGGCCAATACCTTCTCGTCTTCACTGCCTCTCCTTGTCAACTTGTTCCGATAGGTCCATTGACCCTATAGGCATCACGGGGGCGTCAGCGTACTCTCAGTGTGTGTCAGAGTAGCCTACTTCAATTGCGCATTCGTACCCATATGGGACTATCCGGGCTCTCTTAACTTCATCTGGGTGTAACTCCGCGGGTTCTTGACGGAATAGCTTCGTTCCACTTCCCAGACGTAGCCAGAGAGGCCCTCCTATAAACCCAGTGGACAGCATCCGGTCGGACGGACGGCGACGACGTATATGGGGTTACAAGATGTGTTCCAATTTCTCGTTTTTCTTAGCAAACGATCAACTGCCCAAGGTGCCAGTGTTGACTCCCAGGGTGAACGCCAGGGCCGCAGGGGGGTAATTGCCTGTGGAGGTTCAGATTCATACAGTCCTTTCTGAAAAGTCATGTAATCCTCTTGGGAGTCGTTTGTGCCTAACACAAACAAGCTCTAGAAAACCGTCGCCAAATGGATGCAAGTTGGAGCAAAAGTAGGAAAGTCCATGAAACAAAAAACACCCGCAGGCCCATGGAAGTCGTACCCTGGCACAAACAAATAAGCTCCAGAAAACAAGCGCCGAAGAGATACAGGTTAAGGCGGGAGTAAAAAGGTTCATAGAACAAATGAACCGCGATCCGAAGGTCCAAAGAAGACGTAGCCAGGTACAAATTAGCCTTGGAGACCCCCCAAGTAGCTGATAGAAATGAAAACAAAACCCAAGAAACCCAGTAAAACAAAGAAACCCAACCGAAAACCAAAGAAGACCCAGCGCGTCCTAATTACCCCCATTCCCATCCCTGTCTCCGTCTCCATTGCCATCGCAATCGCCACCCACAGGTGGTGCCTCGCACCCGGGAGGTGGAACGCCCGGAGGCAGAGCCACAATTGGGACATCTTGTCCAGCGTAAAGGTTCATATAACCTGCTGCCTGCTTAACACGAGTGCGAGAAATGAGTTCCCGTGAGTGCCCCTGGAACCTAATAACCTTGCAATCATTGCTCTGAATCCTCTTCTGCCAGCCAGCATGAGACCTGGGAAAGGCCTTTCTGCGATATGCGCGGCGCCCAACGTCCTCCTCAATATCAGAGTCGGAATCAGGCTCTATGTAGAACTCAGCGACATCAAATTGGCCAGGGTCGAGATAGTGCCGATTGCCCCCATCAAGAGGTGTATTGAGACGAACAGCGTCGCCAGCGTCGGTAGGAGCAACATGATCGTGGTGGAGCAAGCAAGCAACTGTGAGGGTGGTGCACGGGGAGAGACGAAGCCAGGCATTAACTTGATCGTCGTCGATCAATTCGATTTGGTCTGCAGCATCGGGGGTGACATTCATCCCTTGAATGTCGCGAAGAATCCCAATGAACTGTCGGGGGTGCTCCTGATTATCCAGGTAGCGACAGGCAGGTGCGCCGAGCTCCTGCAAAGTGTAGTACTGGAGGATCGCCAGCCACATCTTGTTTGGCGTAATGCCACCGTGCACAACCCAGGGCAGCTGGCGAGCCTACCCAGCGACGGCACCTGACGCCCCAATGAATATTATACGCACCGGTCTCTCTGCGTGAAGGGTTCCTTAGGGACGAGCAACGTCCCTTCCACCCCCTGATCCGGAACCCGAAGCACCGCCGGCGCCCTCATCCTCATCGGCATGCTCATCATCGGAATTTAGTCTGGCATTCCTCCGAGACTCGGCTGCCTTCTTAGGCACGTCCTTGATGAGGGTAGCCATGGCGACGTGGAATGCCTGATATGGGCTGTTCTGGGGTGAATTGAATTTGGCTTGAAAGCCTTGGAGGGTTGTGTGGACAACGACCTCAGTTCTGAGTTGACCCCAGAGGATACCGCCGGCCTGTCGACGGCTGGTGATACCCTTTTCCTGGACCTTCCCCAGAATGAACGTCCGAAGGGCACAGTATCGCCCCCCAGTGACAGTGCCTCCAGCACCATTGAGATTGAGCTCAGTACAGAACTCGGCAGTAGTGGGACGTGGCATGCTAGCAACCAATCAGATTATCCATAAAAAGGAGCAAATGAGACGCACAGAGGACTAACCTTAATTAAGAAAGGATGTTCTTAGCGTACAGAAGAGGACGGAAAATTGCACGAGATCTAGCGAATAGTCATCAGTAATTAATCTATCTTGGGAATGGTCCCGAGAAGACATGCAGGGGACTAACTTTAAGAAGATTCGCAGCCGAAAATGGGAAGCCACTAATCTATCTCGAGAGTAGCGATTAGTTATTGTTTCCCATTAAGAAATGCCAGAGAGCCGCCCATACGAGCTGTGCACAGGATCAACAAGGCCTTCACCCGTCCCCGAAGGAATGGGTGAAGGTCAAGCTTCAAAGGTTTGTATTTGTTTGTTGTTGGGGGATGAGGAAGGAAAGGAAAGAGCCAAGGGAGATGAATCGGGTAATAAACTTACCTTTATGGGGTCGAAAACTGTTGTTTCTACCGTGACAAGATTTTTTGCGGGTACGAGCATAGGTTTAAAAAAGATGCCCGGGATGACAAAGCTAAACTAGAAAAGCTAGCGGGAGAACTGACTGAGGGCTTCAACGGTAAGTGATTCTGTGCACAGCGATCAGTATATGGTAGCTAATGAAAGGCGTGAGAACGGCTCATTTTAGACTTTAGGAACGATGTATGAGACTTACTGTGGGTTGGCTTGAAGTGTGAGTGAGACTTTATGATCGCGCAAAATAATTACCGTACCAGCAGTATAAGATGTTGTTGTAAAGACAAAAGTCGCTGTTTGAGGCTCAAAAAGGACGTTTAGAGGCTGCTCAAGGATTTGGTGAAGAAGAAGAAGAAAGAGAAAGGGCAGGGTAGAGCGGGTTTACATAACAAGGAAGAATGTACTATTCAAGGTGTTTGTCATTATATCAAAAGTTCTAGTGATTCTGACAAGTTTGAAAGAAACCGTTGAACATCACATCTTGAATGTTGAACATTCTTCTGAGCCTGTACAAAATAGAACTAGCGTACGGTTACAATAAGGTTACAAAGTAAGCTTGTACACTTTAAAGGTAAGTCGAACAAACATGAACAAGCTTTTCAGAGAGGATTGAGGTATGGCATGTAATTGGTGGGCTGGGGACTACCCCTGCTGTCTTGGTATTGGTTCGGATAAGGGAAATTCACTTATAGGCACTTGACATGATGTTTAATATTTTCAAAGTCTGCAATGAGCCGAACAACGTTCAGGATCTCAAAGATGGATTCCCCTTGTTTGTGCTACGATAAATATAGAAAATCAAGGGGAGATGTGCTCAGGATAAAAAGCCCAGGGCCTAGTTCGGGTTAGGTTGTGGGGAGGGAGTTTAGGGCCAGAGAACAGACACGATCTGTGCCCTCATTACAATTTTGCTCAGAGGTAGGTGAGAAAAAATACAGCAGCGCCCACGTGCCATACCGTGTATCTGGATAGTTTTCGAATTTTTTTTTCTCCCCCTGCCATATATCTAACTCTAAGATCTAGTGGGACCAGGTTCGTTCCATTAGTACCTTCTCGTGTACCATCTATCTCTAAATTGCAGCTCCGGTCAAGAAACTAGCTATCCGCTTGTCACACGTGTTTAATTACAAGGTCAGACCAATCCTGAAAGTAAGTTTGGTTTGTTTGCGTCTTCGTTGTGCTGTTTCCCGTTAAAACTAATTTCTTACAGAATGGTAAAAGAGTCCCAGTGCCCATACTGCAGGAAAAAATACAAGTCCAGTACATGGTATAGAAACCATATGGAAACCGCACATTTTGACTTTGTACAATCTCGGAGAACACTCAAACTGCCCATTTGTGACGAAGAACGTCCAACGCAGATCACGCTACCAGTACACTCTGACAAACCTTTCGATCCGATCGGTAACGAATTCCCAGAAATTTAACTGAATATAGACGAAAATGAGCATGACAGTGACACAAACACTGGCGATTCGGACGTGGAAAGCGACAATTGTTCTGATACTGAGGGAAGGGCACCATGGGTTGGATTACGCATACCGACGAAACACGCTACTGCGGGGAGATCTATGCGGGACGTTGTACAGCGAGAAAATTGTGAAGACAAGATGTGGCTACCATTCAGAACCAAGTCTGACTTTGAGCTTGCGCGCTGGTTTATTGAAGCGAAGGTACCAAAGGATCACATCAACAGATATTTCTAGATAAACTTGAGGCCCGAAGACAGTAATATTAAATCTAGCTATCGGCTCCTTGAGGCTGTTGATGAGCTGGAATCAGGTATGGAGATGAAGAGCTAGAAAGAGGGGTTTGTATCGTTTAGTGAAGCTGTATGTAAATCTACCCTCAGAACGTCTAATATGGACTGTATATAGGAAATACCCAACAGGGAAGAACCCGATTAAGCTTCCTCGACACAGAAATTCTTTTTCCGCAATCCTATTGAATGTGCTAGATATCTACTTAGTCAAAGATGTTTTGCCCAAGATTTAGTTTACACCCCGGTCAAGGAATGGAATAGTGAAGAGCCACCACAGCGAGTTTATTCTGAAATTCACACAGCGGATTTGTGGTGGGAAACACAGGTAGGTTCAAATGCGACGTTCCACGGCGCATCCACACCGCGTGTCAGAACCTAAAATTAACAGCCAACACAGGATACATTGCCTGATAGAGCAAGGCTTGTACCGATCATATGTGCCTCAGATGTTACCTTGTTAACGAATTTTTCTGGAGACAAGAAAGCCTGGCCAAGCTATATGACAATTGGGAATATCCAATCGAAAACGGGGAATAAGGCCTCGAAACATGCGACCGTCCTTTTGGCGCTTTTGCCCGTCCCCCCGAAGATGCTGGGAGTAGCAGCACGAGATGCACGGCAAAGGCAGGTCAACAATGAGATTCTTTTTGATTTGATAGAAGCAATATTTGGGCCAATGGTTGCGTTGGGAAACGCCGGAATTGAGGTTGAATGTGCCGATGGAAAGGTCAGATTATGTTTTCCATGTCTCGCGGCTTAGATTGCAGATTACTTGGAAAACGTCACATTGCACGGTATTCACCAGAATCAGTGCGCTGTCTCTGAGGTACGACCAGAACAATTAGGGTCCCATTTGAGACGCCCCGCGGCAAAACGAGATTATAGAAAATTCGAAAATCTCTTCAACCAGTACTGCAATAACGACAACCAAGCAGGGCAAATGCTCACATATCATGGGTTCAAATTGCTGTCAAGCGCCTTTTGGGGTCTTCTGAACGTTCAACAGTACGACTTGCCCAAACCCGATATTCTTCACGTTGTTTACCTCAGAATATTCGAAGCACACCTTATGAAATGGGTAATTGGATTTCTAAAGAAGTTCAAGCGGTTACAAACATGCGATGCGATCTGGAAGAGTTTGGCTGTTTATCGCGGTTATTCTGCGCCGAACAAAGAATACATTCGGATCTTGGGTTGGACCGGAAAAGAGATGAAGAATCTGGTTAAAGTAATACTACCGTGTTTTGCAGCTTCGTTATGTCGTCCAAGTGCCGTAGAACGTCCTGTATTTACCAAAGATTTAGCCTGTGTCCGATCGATTGTGGACTTTACCCTAATGTCACAATATACAAGCCATACCAATAAGACGATTCAATACCTCGAACAGTTCCTAAAAGCCTTTCACGATCACAAAGATGTTTTTAAGGAGTACCGATAAGATAAGTCCACCACGAGAAAGGTGCGAGAGGTGAGTCCGAAGATTAGTGGTGAGAATAGCCAAGTACTTAATCAACACCTCCTTTCCGAAGCCACCGCAGCCAAAAGACGTTATATTGTGGACGAACAGCGTCGCGATTTAGATGGAATTGTCGCTGATATCTACAATGAGGATGTAGACTTTAACTTTGTTAAAATACACCTGCAGAGTCACTTTGGGAACCATTTACGGCGCTTTGGGAAGATTCAAATGTATTCTACGGAGTCGGGGGAGTCAAATCACAAAACAATGATAAAAGAGGGTTATTGGCGGTCAAATAAAACGATGCGAGCCATCAAATCCTGAGAATGTATGCCAGGCTTGACAGCTTCAAAATTCATGAAATGAATGTTGAAGTTAGTTTACCACGTCCTATTGAGGACGAACAACATGACAAGGAGCACAAGCAGAGGATACGATCTGTAACTAAGCAACCAATGGGTTTTACAGCAACGATCGGAACTGTTTCTCAATTCACTCAGACGTTGAAAAATCTCCCCCACCTTTTACTGGACTATTATCGACGGAAATCATCTGTAAGTCTACAGCTTAATCTGGATACAGTCCAGCAGTTTCCCGTCGAGATATGTCCGCTTTTACGCATTCCGGTTGAGGACTTTCAGGACGCGCGAGAGGTTACATGCCACCATCTTCGGTGTACAGGCACTCAGCTTTGGAGGTCTACGGGTCGGAGTAGAAACGATTGGGTCTTGGTGGATTCAGGTAATAAAAGTATTTATGGGGCGTTGAAAGGCTATTACCCAGCGCCCTTGGTATCAATAATGAAGGTTCGAGAGTTAACAACGGGTAATGTGGATAGACTGGTATTGGTAGATAGACTCTATGTTGAGAATTCAGGGAAGTTAAGCGACATTACCAGACTTGTTACCGTCACTTTGGGGACGGCGAAAGGGCCAAATGGGATAGCGGAAAGGGTAGTTGGCATCAAAAGGATAATGGGCATGGCGCATTTAGTACCGGAGGGTGCCAGAGTAGATAATGAACACTGGTATGTAAATAATAGGATTGATTTAGAAACATTTAATAGAATATATTAAACAAAGTAAGATAAATACATTCGAAAGAACACAGAGCGGCGCAAATGAGACGTATAATGATATTTTCTAAGCGAGGAGGGATGAGAATAAAATAGTAAAGTTTAAGGGATTCATGGCGTCTCAAAGAGGACGATGAGGAGCGGATTGAGTACAGACTTCAGTGTGTGGCGCGAAAGAATTAATTACAAACGCGTACTATGGAAACAAGGAAGGTTTATATGGGAACGACACAGGTGGGAAGAGAGCATATTATGGTGTGAGGAACGTCCCCAGGGGGACGGCGTCCATAACGAGGAAATCAGGGGGAAGGGAAAGTGCCGAGTTATAATAGGAAGCCGAGACACGCAGAGGTTTTTCCGGACTCGGACAGGGAAGAAAGAGCCGCACAACGACCAAAGTGGTGCGGCAGGAAAAGCCAAAAAAAAATGACGGTCAGTTAGGCGAGCTGGATTCAGGTGTGAAGTAAGCACAGGGCTACGGATAAAAGACAGGGATGAATGACGTTGGGGGTCTGGATTGAGCTGTGTGGAGGCCCCGGGAGTTTTCTGACAACGATAGAATTACTGGAGGGACTGGAAGGACAGGGGGAGCTGGCATTACCAGCCTGTTCAGGGAGATATATAGATAATACATGAGGGAGAATTTTTTTGGCTGATGACCTGCTCCCGATAAATCTCTACCGCAGGAAGCAAATGACAAACCAACCATTGAAGTACATCCACCTCCACGACCTGAACATCCTGAAGATTATGATCGTCCCCAAACTCTGGAAGAAACACTGGAATCTCCTGTACAGGAAGTACAACCGGAAAATCCTCCTGAGATACGGACCAGATCTGGCAGAACCGTTCGCCTACAACAATACCTTGGCAGAAATGTCACTGTACCATCTGATGAGGATCCCAAGACCTATACCCAAGCAGTGAACAGCTCGCTTAAGGTACAATGGACCTACGCAATGTACGAGGAAATAAAGGCACTTGAGAAAAGTGGAACTTTCGATGAAGTAGATAAACCTGAAGGACGCAAGATTATTGACAGTAAATGGGTCTTTAAGACTAAGCGAAATGCTGATGGTACATTAAAGGTACCGTGCAAGGGCTATTGCCAAAGGATTCTCACAAGTACCAGGTTTTGACTTTGAGGATACTTTCGCTCCGGTAATCTGATATGAATCACTCCGCTTCCTCCTTGCAATATGTGCTAAAAACAAATGGCGACCATGGCATTTCGATGTCAAATCTGCATTCCTTTATGGTGAGTTGAAAGAAGAAGTCTACATGCGACCATTACCTGGCATCGGTAATGGAGACAAAGTATGGCGACTTAACCGATATCTCATGGACTTAGCACTCTGCGAACGAATGGTACGCTCTCCTCGCTAGATACTTAACATCCAAAGGTTTTGCGACATCCGCCCTTGACCCAGGCATGTTTGTTCACGGTAAACACGACATATACCTTTCGGTTTACGTTGACGACATCACTATATACTCGGCCAACACTCCCCAAGCTACTTCTCTCATAGAAGACCTGAAAACGGCATTTGTGATCACAGACTTAGGGGAAGCTACTTTCCTACTTGGACTACACATCACTTATACAACAGACGGGATACATCTTACCCAGCAACGATACATCAAGTCAGTCCTCGAGCGATATGGAATGGAAAACTCACGGCCAGTCTCTACCGCCTTACCCAAAGGCATTCAACTACGGAAAGGGACAGTGGATGAACAGATACCGGACATGTCAATATACCAATCGATAATAGGATCACTTATGTACCTGACTACTGGTACCAGACCCGATCTAGCGTATACAATATCCTTTCTCTCACAATTTTCTT
Source organism: Tuber calosporum (assembly GCA_003316355.1). Lineage (NCBI taxonomy): Eukaryota > Fungi > Ascomycota > Pezizomycetes > Pezizales > Tuberaceae > Tuber > Tuber calosporum. The sequence continues at coordinate 15,221 of QFET01007480.1, read as the reverse complement.
CCAGCCCGACTGAAATCCACCTAAAGGCCGCTAAACACGTCCTTCGGTACATTCACAGTACAAAAGACAGTGGACTCTTCTACCCTTGTACAACTACAAACGCTATGAACACCTATGTGGATGTGGACTTTGCACCTTGTCTCGATATCCGCCGCTCCTTCTCAGGGTATGTTATTCTCTTTAACAATTCCTGTATATCCCAGTGGTCCAAGAAGCTAGCCTCAGTTGCAATATCAACTATGGATGCGGAATATGTAGCTATGTCCCTAGCAGCATGGCAAATCCAATGGTACATCAAAGGTCTCAGTGGCATCCGGCTTAGAACACCGATCGCTTTACATGCCGACAATCCTGGCGCAAATTTTCTGACAACAAACCATCAACTTAATGAACGAAAAAAGATATCGATATCCATTTTCACAAAATACGAGAAAAGATCGATAATTGTTCTTTCACACACCTGAAGGTTGCGTCATCAGAAAACCTTGCCAACATTTGTACCAAGGTACTTGCGAAGCCGGCACATGTACGGATGGTGAGATTGTTGGGCTGTAGATAATGAGGGGAAGTGTTGAAATTCTTCAATTCGTTTCATATGTATATTTCCTATGGTAATATTGTTTATGTCTCTGCTTGGTTATTTCTAGTTTACTCAGGGAAACTACGGATATTACTACAGCTAGGGTATATCATATTCTCGGTTATATTTCATGATAATGTTTGAGAATAAATGCGTATATTTCTTATGTTATTTGCCGGATTTCTCGGTTATCTTTCCATGTATAGTGACCTTTTACCGGTCCTGTATCATGTGTTATCTTTCCATTTATTTCGCGTACACCACTACAGATTACGCATATTTTATTGGGATTTCCTTGGTAGTTTTTCAGGGTCAAACATGTTCACACTTATGTTTCTTACAATGTTTTCCCTATTTTGTTACTGAGTACAAGGAGGATACGCACCTGTATAAATATCTTGTTACCGCCTACTTTGTTTTAGTTAATTAAGCACAAGAACTACTACCAATCTACCTTCATACTACAATACTCCTCACACAAGCGTGCACATAGTATACTCTTAATACTGTGTTGTATTTTCGTACTCTTGCTATAAGATTGTGCCAATACACATAATTTGAACAGTATTAATACACTACCTCAACATCGCCCATGCTCTAGACCCTCTTTCTGCCCTCACTCTTCAAGTACCCTCTCGCATTCCTGCTCCTGAACACCTCTCCATGTGGAACTCACATCATGGCACCAGCTCAAACCCCTCTAGCTCCCAAGAAGCGAGTCACTACTCAGATTCTGTTGAACAAGCCATGGACAAAGCAGCAGATACCCTCTAGCTTGCAACCAATGCCATTCAAGGTTGTGAAATCGTCGAGACCTCCACCTATCTCAGCAACCCTCAAGAGCTATCCCATGCCACAGTACTTATTAAGCGAGCTAAAGCTCAACTGTCTGGCCTTGCTGTGAGAATTAACAATACTCCAGGAGATATGGACCAACCACCGCATCCAGATGCTATCACCAATTACTTTAAACGAATCGATGATTCTATCACCCAACTGGAATCCCTTGCAGTCACCACCTCCGAAAATATCCCCCCCAGTAGCACACCTACTGAACCTGACCCTCAGCCCACGCCAGTCCCTCCTCGACACTCAGTTAATGAACTGGACCGATTTCTTGAATCTAATAGAGACAGAGCCATGCACTGGACTGCATGTATCTGGGATGAATGCCAAACTAACATATATGGAAGGGATACAGTATACTTCCCCTCAGGATCTCGCGAAATTCCAGGACCCTTGCCTCTTTACTCTTGCTCCAACTTTGTCTCTCCTAATCATCCCAAGCGCAAAGCAGAACCCAGATGGGCTGTTCCTCCTCCCCTCAACGATGATGATAGCTACCCAGTCTTTCATACAGTTATTGATACGGGAAAGGAAAGAGAAATACCGGATATAGACCAAGGATGTGACCTATCTACCCCAGAAGCACCTGTCGATTATGAGGACTGCTTCTTTGATCAGTCCTCTTCACAGCTTGATCTTCGCGCTTTTCAGGTTACCAACCACATGAATGGAAAGTGGTACTCCAGCATTCGAAATGCTACCCAGAATGACCCTCTCTTTGAGGTAGTTACTAAGGCTATCGACCACCTTGACTGGCTCTTGTATAATGGAGTTCTTGTCAGAAAGGGGAAGGATGACAGTAGAGACTGTCCTTATGTCTCCTATGAAGCAAGCTATCAAGGTGCTAACATCAGAAGCGAAATTGTGCACATTACCCATGAACAAATGGCACATATTGGTTAGCAGAAATGTTTTGAATATGCTTCAAGACACTTCTACTGGCTCTTGATGAGGAACGATTTCAAAGAGTATGTCTGCAGATGCCACCTATGCCAGCTCAACAAACAACCTACCACTGTCCCTGAAGGATCAGTCACCCCCCTCCCTGTCCCCAGGCAGCCATTCTCCTCCCTTGCAATTGACTTTGCAGGACCCTTCCCTAGCGATTCCAACCTTGCACTCATCATAGTTGTCTTGGATCGATTCAGTGGCTTTAGCTAACTCATACCAGTCTCCCAGAACATTACAGCTATCGAAACCGCACACACCCTCATTGAGCGGGTTTTCTCCATTCCTGGTTTCCCTACCTCCCTAGTCTCTGACAGAGACCCCAAGTTTACCTCTCGCTTTTGGACACAGCTTATGGCAAACCTCAATGTTGATCTCATCTGACTACAGCTTACCATCACCAGATCAATGGACAGACTGAGCGCAGAATCAGCACTGTTCGCTAATGCCATAGCAACCATGTCAACCCTATGGAACCTAGTGGGTTCGCCACCTACCTCATGTCCAGACTGTAATCACTGCAGCCCCCAGCGATAGCACAAAACTCTCCCCCTTTGAAATCACCTTTGGCAGACTTCCAAACCTCCTCCCTAGTGTCAGAGTTCTCCCCACTTCAGTTCCAGCAGTAGACAAGATAGCTCCACAGATCATGAAGAATCAACAACTTGCCAGAGATGCACTCAAGAAGGCCAAAGCATGCCAAACAACCTCCAGCAAAAACAGAAGAAAGGATGGACCCCCAATCATCCCTAACAAAACTGAAGTTATCCTCAAGTAAGCATCTTATGTCCATAAGGTTGGACGAAATCACAAGCTAGTTGAACAATGGTTAGGACCCTTCTCAATGAGGTAAGGACCTGATAGACATAACAACTACAAACTCATACTCCCTCCAGTGATGGCAGGAATCCACCCCTGGATTCATCGCAGCCATCTTTGCATTTACATAGGACACAACCCCTTCGCCTTCCCAGGAACACCTGAACCTATATCCAAAGTGCCTGTTACCATCAATGCTAGTGGACAAGAGCAATAGGAAATCAAAAAGATACTCAAAGATCGAATCTATCGCAGAAAGAGACAGTTCTTGATCCACTGGAAAGGCTATGATAAAATTGAAGCAACATGGAAACCCCTCTGTAACCTAGAGGGCCCCAGCACCCTCATCAGATCCTACTGGTTCGATACCTACAATGAATCTATACCTTTCAGACTCCCTTGATCACATGGCGAAACTTTCTCTACCTGGACACTCCAGAAACCCGACTATGCCCCCCTCACACCTGAGCTTGACCCTGACAGATTTTGCAAACCTCTTCAAGACTCAGACTTCTCAGAATCCGAGACCAGCACAACACTCTCCACCTTGGATGAATCTGAGAAGGAAAGATAACTGCTTCATGGTATTACCCTTGGAACTATGGGGCTAATAAAGGTGTAAGGTCAAGACACCAGTGATGGATATATGTTTACTGATTAAGTTAAATGTTTTGAAATTGAGTGGAATGCTCCAAAGGCGGGTTGGTCATTAAGCCCTTTAGGATATTCCTTATTGTTTTGTTTGTTTTATTTCTTTCAAGGGGAATATAACGGAATCCTACTATGGTTCTACTATTACTACTAACTTGATGTTAGTTATTACTTATTTGGGTTTATACCTGATAAGCGCTACTATTTGGTTGTTCCTTCCTACTTGGATATGACTTCCTAACTGGTTATTCTTTCCTTGTTTCGCTTATCTCTACCCATCCTTTCTTCTACCAATTTGGGTATCGCTATCCTCCTACTATACCTACTGGATTTGCATAGTAGTAGTGATCCTTTGTTCCTTCTTGTTTGGATTCCATTACTGGTTTTGTTAGCTCCATCCTGTCGCCTTTAACCCTCTGTTTTCGGAATATGGTTACCTTGTTATGCTTCCTCTGTTAGCATTTTGTTGGACAGGATATTTGCACTTTTGTTTAAGTTTTCCTAGCTACAATCTTTTGTATTTAAAGAGCCTGCAATCCCTAAAGGATTCAGACTCTTAAGCCTCACAGGACTATCATCTTTAATACTACAAGTTGAACAGTTACTCTATTAGTTCCATACCTTTTACCTTGTCTATTGAAGACCTATCCATCGATGCTTCTCCCCCTATCCTTATAGTATCTTCAGAGTCCCTTTGGGATTCTCGAGATACTTGGGAGTAGGTTACAGGTAGACAGGGTAACTACTTTGACAGTGTAACTCAGGATTAGCAGAAACCAAGGTCTGGGGCTGCATGGGCCGCAAGGCCTCTTAGATCAATGTAACCACCTGAATTATAGTCACTACGGCAAGTGTAAACAATAAAGATATTACACTTGGTGTTCCATATATGTATATTGGATTTACACTGACATCTGATGCCATTTGGACTATTATGAGGATGTGTTACCCTTCTTTTATCTCCGCATATGCGAAGAGCTACCTCTAGTTACCCTACTCTAATATTACACAAAATTTGAAACTCTTCTACAATCACCCTCAGGTTATTTCGAATGTTTTGGCAACCTAATTCCCCCTATGGCCCTGGCATTCACAAGTTGAGTCAGTGTAGTAAAGAACTACAGTTGATAAAACACTAGCAAAATCATCTGGACCAACAACCTCATGAAATACAGTACTTGTGACTATTGACTCTCCTACCGGATACTGTTCTCAGGTTATGTATAGGGGTAGGCAACTGCCGACCCGGTCAAGTTGTTAGTATTGATATCAGCAGGCACTCTGATGCTACTCTAGGTGCCTTATGTCGTTATGGGAGGCATGGGATTACTTCGGAAGGTCCTCTGGTAGTCAGAGACATAGGGAAGTATGTTTAGATAAAACTCTACTAGTTAAGCAATGATAGCCCAGACACTATACCATTACTGAGTGACTTTACAGGACTCTAGAGGTGTTCTGTCTTCCCACGGTTAAGGTTATGTCTAAACGGTAGGTTATGGGTAGTACCCATTTAGCAAACTCATTAAAGACACTTACCACGGGAGCTACTCAATCACATGATCAGCTGCATATAGGCTAAGTAGACCAAGTTGGCTGCAGTGCTTGCATAGACAAAAATGCCGTAGGGCTACTTAGTCTTATGATTTGGCATGAGTCCAAAGTCGGGTTGTCAGTTGTCTATTGACAAGAAGGTAATCTGAAAGATTTGTCACTCCTGCAAACATTATTAAACTGCATTGCAGAAGACATTTCAGATTGAACAGATTTATTTCACCCAAGCGATCGACAAACCCTGAAGTTCATTCCGCAAGAGTTATGTGTTAGATGAACCCTGGTTGGAGAAGAGTGCTCTTTAACAGTAGGAGTAGGAATGGGTGTTTTTGGCTTTATAATTCCACTTAAGCACATGTGAACGGTACTCTACTCTGATAACCAACTATCCTCTTGACAAGAACTTGAATTGAGTCAAGCACTGGCTTAACGATCTTAAGTTTTACCGCTTGAATTCACTTTTTTTTATCTTTACCTCCTGTGAATTTTACTTTGAGTCATTTAGGAGCAGTCCCAATCTTAGGATCCAGCTTCATTCAGGGTGACCTCATTACAACTAGTGTGGTACTCCATTTGAGATCAGGGGCCTAATCTCAAAAATTCATTATCTTGTAAAGATGATTTTGGTTTGAGATGTGGAAGATTTATGGTTTTGTTTTCGTTTATTTAGGTACAAACTTAAATTAGTGATACCTTGTTGAATAAATTATTGGAACTTCCATGCAAGAAGACACAATCGGAAAAAAATTATTAAAAGTCTATAAATACACAAGAACCCCTGCCAAATATTGGGGTTTTCTCCCATGCCAAAAATCAAGTATCCAGATGGCCTATATCGCTTAAAAATCTTCCTTTTAGGAGAGTGTCAGTAAAGGCCTCCTACGAACCTATGTTGAGACCATGCTTATTACCTTGTCTGACACCACAAGCAATGTTTGGGCGAAACGTTGTACTTTCGCTGGGACAAAAAGATATTGCTTGTATTCTCCAGGGGGTGGCCGGGATCTACTGGTGAAATGGTTTTCTCGTATTATAGTGGTCTGGGAGTTTGAGACCCCCATCACAACAATATATAGCTCTAGATACCCATTGGTTCTGTTTTTTCTCCTCCTCCACACCACCCTTACTTCTTCTCTTCAGCCCCAGCTGCTAGTGATACCTCATTTCTACCAGGTACAGGTTCTAGAACAGAAGGAATAAATCAACCTGATTAGATGGATTATCCGTGGATCATCTTGGACTTTCTGATATGCAGTACATAAGTAAGAGTATGAGACTAGGTTTTAACTAGCAAGAAAGGCAAACAAAAGAAGACAATCGATGGAATAACAAACCCTCTAATGAAGAAGAAAAGAGCTACACTGTTTGTTAGCCATGAGGATAACGTTCCTCCAAAACCACTCACATATTATATTCCCATAGAAAAATCAGGCCGCCAGATGGCCATGCCTGAACATGCACCCCGTCTACTACCTCACGCTGGCTATTGACCTCCAGTGTAAGTGCAGCCCCCAGGTTGTGGCCTGGTGGACAGTGTTCTCCAGATATCTCCTCCATCGTAATCGTAGGACCCGGTGGAGTAGTGTCGGGAACTAGAAGCGCACTCTATACGATATCAGTAAAAGCTGGGCTGAGACCTAGAGATAGTTGAAGGGAGGAGGTGTATTTCCTGGGTTGTAGTGACTGCAATACCAGGACAGCCGTGTAAGACTTTTAAAATTGCACAGATTTGGTTCTGTGCGTTCGGCATGTAGATCTTTACCAAGATCACCACCCAAACACTCCCACCAGACCCTTCATACCAGAGACAAAGCTCATTGACAAGCTTGGGCCGAACACTCGTCCATCCTGACTCCAGGACGACCGATGGGTAGTGCCCCCAACGGTCCGGGGATCCCGGGACGAAATGGGTTACCTCAAACAGTCCGTCCAGAGCAGTGAAATTCCCCGACAGGTGTCTTTTTCTCAGATGGCGGGGAACGGAATGAATGGTATTTCATGATTTCAGCTCTGCCTGTATCTATCAAAACTAGCCAAACAAATGGAATAAATGAACTAGGTAGGAATCTCGAAGTTTGAATTTTTAGATATGCCTTCTGCTCCGGAGTGGATCTTCAGGTTTTATCTGCTGCCTCAATTAATGACAAGTCTGGGTGTAGTCCACAATCTGCTGGAGTACCACCTGTAATGTGCTAGTAATGCTCTCTCCAACCTTATAGGATGGTGAAGCGCTCGGTAAGGGAGGGGATATGGGAAGCCAGAGTGAAGCAGCTTTGCACTCAGAATCTACATTCCGAGTGATGGATAATTAAAGTAGTGTGCCACTATGAGGGGTATGTTTTAGCGGTATACAAGAAGTATAAAGGACGGCTAAGCCACAGTTTACCGCATCGTACTGGACACCCGGGGCCCACATAGTGGTACTTGTACTACCATTCGACGAGGTAGCCTAGCATATTTATATCAGCAAGCTGGTATTATCTCTTGTGAAGGAAATTACCGAAAACAATGCCCCCCTAAATGATTTAGAGCCAGACTCAAGAACCAAAGAGGAATCCTCTAGACATGATTACCATAAGGATTGTATAAAACCCCTTAGAAGGAATCGCTAATAACAGAGGAGAAAGTGTATCAGATTGGAATGAGTAAGTCAGGGTCAGCGAGGTTTGTGGAAGGGCAATACCAGTCTCGGGGCGTAAAAGATACTGTTAGGGGAGGTTTGCACTGTGCTAGAAAGAAGGAAAGGAAAATTAAATAAAAAATGATCAATTCTCGTTGTAATTGTTTCGTTTGAGGGATGAAGGTGCTAGAAACCTGCCTTTACATACCTCCTTGAAAAAAAACCCCGCCCACCCCCACTTCAGACGACAGTCACTGACTCCAACCCTACGAAAACGCGTTGACAAACAAAAGCGCACACCTCCAAAAAAATCTTCTAAAATCTCAAAACGCGTTTTATGATACCGTATCTAAAATTCGGCATATACCAAGTGTAAGGAGCAAACCAAAGTTGTGTTTTTGTTTTTTTTTGTTTTATTTTCAAATTCAATCTAACTTAGAACCGTATGCCCCCCCCCCCCCAAAGCCAACAACCCCCACACTTCTACCAAACCGTTGACTCATCCCTTTTCGCTAAAGCTTTTTTGACCAGTCGCGAAGAAATCAAGCTCAGCGGACTATAATACTTTCCGTAGGGACCATCACCAAAATACAAACCCTACCTTCTCTCCAGTTCAACGAATACAGTAAAATATTTCATTATACTTGTATCATACGGCGATGCGGTGCCACCAGAGACCTCGTCCGTCTCGGCAGGATTTCCCGTTCAGTGCGATCCGGGCTAGCGGGGATGCGGCTGCGCTGTATCAAGGTCGGTTCTCGCTCACCCTATCGCGCAAGACCAGGGTTTTCCAGAGTGCTTGTATGATATTATCAAAATACAGAATATATTATGATATTATTATCGTATCATTTCCTCTGCTCGCTTTAGGGCTTAATTTCAAGAGGCAAACTGAAAAAAAAAAGGAGAAAGCAAAAAAGACCCTAGAGTAAAGAATTCCCTCCAAAGCCTACTCGAGTGTATGGTGGAGTATCACACCTGGACACAATTCATCGCCGGTCAATCATTGACCACCATAGGTCAGCGCAACGAAGTAAAACCACACCAAAACGCTTCAAAACAATCAACTACCATCCTAATTTCACACTCTATACCCACCCCCTCATGGATCGCTACACAAACACATCCACAAGCAGGAAAGAATCCAAGTCTTCAAATCTCGACTTCACCCTATCAATTAAACGGGGCTCCGCCGAGCGTAGGCGATTCTGTGGAGAGGGGCTGATAACCCCAACGTAAACCAGAGAAATTTGTATGCTCACAGAAAAAGATAAATCTCAGAATTACAGACTTCTGGCATTCACAACCCAAGTCTACATGGAGGCACTCAGGATTTTGACATATTGCTCGCCATGAATAAATCCCTTCCCTTCCCATACTCTGTGTGACAATTGAATAACAGGCCATTGTGTAAAATGAGCGAGTGACAATAAACTATATCAGCGCACCATACTACAATCGAACCACTATACCCCACAAACGCCATTGCAATCAAGCGACAAAAAAAGGAAAGGGAAAAATGTACAGAAACGCCTTGCAATCCCCCCCTCCATCCTTATACACAACGCCAACCGCCTATTGCCTATACCTCTGTTGCTTGGGCCGAAAGCCAACACCCCACCACCTAGTCCTCAGCATCAAAGAGCTGCACACTACACTAACCGAACTAAATGCCATGGCCAAAGCCGCCCATACAGGGTCCAGTCTGACGCGCCGGTCTCCCACGGGGTAAAGCACCCCTGCTGCCACCGGGAGAGCAATCAAGTTGTAAATGCATGCCCAAAAGAAATTAAACTTGACCCTCCTAAATACTGTCCTGGCAAGCTCGGTCAAGGTGAGCAGTGATTGGAGGTCTGAGGATATGAGGACGAATTTTGCACTAGAGATCGCAATGTCCGAGCCTGAACCTATGGCAATACCTACGTCTGCTACAGAGAGTGCAGGGGCATCGTTTATTCCGTCACCGACCATGGCCACCACTGCCCGCCCAGAGCCTGAGGAGTTCCTGCCGCGGGAGAGGCAGTACCAGCCGGTGCGAGGCCGCTTGGGGAGGGTGTTCTGAAGAATGGCAATTTTATCAGCCTAATAACGCGTCAGTAATATAACCGCAAAACTCCTAGAAAGATGCATACCTTTTCGGTGGGTAGTACTCCTGCGATCACGTTCCTCGCTGGAATTCCTACCATAGCGGCGACTGCAACGGCAGTCTTCTCATTATCGCCCGAAATCATCCAAATCGATATACCGCTCTCCTGTAGACTCGACACAACACTTGCTGCCTCCGGGCGGAGTGGATCAGTAGCGGCGAAGAGGGCTATCAGTCTATACCCCGACCCAAAGGTGTCCTTCTCGGTGGCTTCACGTTTCTTGATAGCCAGGAGGACAACGCTCTTGCCCGCCAGCTTCCAACTATCTAAGACCCTTGTGTGTAGTTCAATGCCAACAACACCATTCTCTTCCATGAACGGCTCGTTCCCAATAATGCCCTCGAAAATGCCCCCATCCGGCATCTTAAACACCCCATTCAAACCCCTCCCAGGAGTCTCTTCGGTTTCAATCACTGACATACCCGCCATCTCCTTCGTATCACAATGTGCGACAACAGCTGTAGCAAGTGGATGTGTAGATCCCCCCTCCAGCTTATGTGCAATAGCATACGCAATCCCCCTAGCTTCACTATCCTCAACGAGTATCCTTTCATCTGTAACCTTTGGTTCGCCACCCTGAGTCAAAGTTCCAGTTTTATCGAAAACAATACAGTCCAACCATGAAGATTCCTGAAAAGCCTCGCCGCCACCTTTCGCCAGAATACCAAACTTCGCCGCCAACCCGGAGCCAACAAACATAGCAGTTGGTGCCGCAAGGCCAATTCCACAAGGACACGCCACAACAAACACAGCGATGGCAAATCCCAGGGACCAAACGGCCCACCCTCCATGGTCAATATCCAGGTAGGAGTCAGGAAGGCTGCCTGAGATACCCAATCCGAGCCAGACAAACCATGTTGTGACAGCAAGCAAAGTCACAGCGGGAACAAAATGCCCAGTCACTATATCAGCCAGACGTTCAATCGGTGCACGTCGGGTTTGACCCTCTCGGACAACCTTGACAATTTGATCCAGCATTGAGTCACCTCCGATACAGTCAACCCGTACATTGACTACTTGGCCCTGGTTGATGGTTCCCGCATAGACAAAACCGCCTTCCGATTTGGGCACTAGCCTCTCCTCCCCCGTTAACGAAGACTCATCAAATTGCGAGTGACCAGATATGACTGTTCCATCGGCAGGGGGTGCCGAGCCACGAACGACGCTAACGATATCACCGACTTCGAGAAGATCCGTACTAATCGTTCGGGAGCTCCAAGTTCTATTATCCATGTATTCCGAATTGCTTGGGTCCTTCTCTCCTATCGGTGATTGGCCAAGGTTAGCCTTGAAAGCTTCCCCACCCGCCGCAATGTCCTCTTGATCTGCTTTCACCACTAAAAGTGCTTCCGACGGCTGCAATTCCCGGAGCAAGCTGACTGCGTCTGCAGTCTTACTCTTGCTATAGGCTTCCAAGAATCGACCTATATCAATCGTTAGCAAAAGCAAAACACCTATGTCCAGGCTATCACTTACCGATCAGCAAAAACATTGTCAAGAAAACCGTCGAATCAAAGTAAGTAGTAGTGTGCGGTCCAGGCTCCGACTCCTCGCTACCACCCATACCCTCCATCTGAATATGTGCCCCCCCGTCCTCGTGAGCGCCCTCGCCCGTCATGGCACGCATGGTCATAGCATCCAAAGTCAACAACGCCACGCTCGCGAAGTATGATATCGAAACTCCCAACGAAACCAACAAGTTCATACTCCCAAACCTATAAAACCTTCTGAGCATCGGCACATTGCTCCCCTTCTTCCACAACGCCCTGATCTCATGAATAGCCCGTCTATGAAACACATCAGCCACGAAGAACATGACAGGTGTGCTTAAGAAAAGCAAGGCCCATCCCATTCTTGTAACGCTGCCAGCCCACACCGGTTCTTGCAGGTACTTTCGGACTCGATCTTCCCTGGGTACCAGCGTCATCCAGACTATTCCAATCATGAAGGTAGGAATGGCAATTATGATGCATATGATGAGCCGGATCAATAACCGGTTCCGTTCACGAAGTTGCAACTGGCGGGAACGTTCCTCCATTGTTGGAGGACGGTATACCGATACCACAAACCCAGGGGAGGCGGACGATATTGCAGCGGTGATGTGTCGTAAAGTAAAGCTAGGGGGTCGTGGAGTATATTTGATATGAACGAATCCGTATTGTCGAGTGATAGGGGCGGTGATGCTAATCAACTCATCCGAGAATGAGGATTCTAGCACACCAACGATTTCCCCTGGACAGTGATCACAGAACATTCCCTCGACCTTCAGTACAACCGCTCTCTCTACTCCCACTTGCCCTTTGACGACAGCATTTGCTTCTCCCCCTAAAGCGTTGAGAATTTCAAGTGAACACTCGAAGCCTGTCCCTTCCACCTCAAAAACGAGTTTCTGTGCTCCCTGTTCCGCTTTGCCTATATCTCCGGCATTGAATACGACCGTCGCGCTGTTACCCATAAGGTTCACGCTCACGGACCTGACAGCCGGGAGGGCTTCCAGAACTTCGGTCACCCTACTGGTGCAAGAAGCACAAGTCATTCCACCTACTGACATGACAGCTTCGTACATTTGGTCCGCCGGAACATGTTCTGGAGCTCTCATATCCCCAACACCACTCTGGCCAATCGACACCTCGTTTTTCTCCGAAATTGGAACCTTTCCAGGTGCCCCCATCGCCGCGGCTTTCTCAAGAGGAACGGGACCCACCTGAGCTGTGGCACCATCGCTCCAACCAGCTCTCGCCGACGGCCGAGGTGAAGCTAGCACCTCCTCCCGGTTGGCCTCATTCCTGCACAACTCACAATTCTGTAAATGCTTCACGCCTCCACTCTCCCCAATCCCAACCACCCCTCTAAGCATTACCTCCACATCCACTAGCCAGTCATGAGTACCCCCTTGGAAACTGATTATATGACCGGCCGAAGGCCCTGTCACGGACCCCTCAGGACCCGATGTGCTAGAGACACTGTCAAGCTCAAATTCCGCCTCGAGCAGAACATGAATGATATCCAGCGGAGAAAGTAACTGAGTGTGAGTGACGGTAACACTATGGTCCAGGATACTGATAGAAATACCCAGCGGAGTAGGGGACAACCCAGAGAGCAATTCCTCAATAGCACTGCTACAGGTGGAGCAGTGAAGGTTGGATATCAGTAGAGTGGTAATGACATTATCCCCCGAACCGCCTGACAACTGACTTATAGGACTCCCATTGACCACGGGCATATTTTCGGGGAGGGGTAAAGAAGAGTTCAAAGATGAGCGAAGGGCAAATCGTAGTGGGGCTATGTCCGCTTTGGAAGATATTGTTTGCTTCGCTTTGAAGTTCCGCCGTAACTCACGGTTGCCGGGAAAACTAAGTAGAGGATCGCCAGCTAGGAACCGTCGTCAGATCTTGTCCATAACAGGCCATTGTATGGCGAGGAGAGCTTTTGTATTCTGGGTCTACGGTAACTTACCTTCTGTAAATCCCCTTATGGCAAACCTTATTCCCACGGGGTCCAACAAAAAAGGCAATTCGAGAAAAACGGTATTCGAAGGTGTGTTGCAAGTAGTCGTGATACGCCGTAAGAGAGGAGATAGATGTCGGTGATAATATATAGGAAAGGCGGTGACGAAGGCTTGCTCTAAAAGAAGAGGAAAAAAAAAAAATAAGGTCCCGGGCAACACAAGACAGGTTATAAGGCTATGATATATATGATGCGACCTCCGTTTGAATATTACCCTGGCTAATACTATCACAGCAGCCCTTCCATCTAGAATATAAAAGAAACGCCCACCAGCAATGTAGGGGTAAATCTTTTGGAGAAACCTGGAAGGAAGCGGGCACCCGGATAATTGAATTTGGTGAGCTAACCCACTGGCAGAGCACCTACTGATATAAGATATATTATTACAACTATTATAATATAGTCCAACGGAGGGACTTCCCAATACTGGGTATAATGAAAAAAAAAAAACACAATCAAAATTCCGAAACCACCAATCTCCACGCTTCCTTCTCCCAACCCAAGAGCAAAAGAGAAGGGGGGGGGGGGGCGAATTCATGTCTCAGCGCTTCTCGCTCAGAATGAGCAAAAATTGCGTGCAATCTCGGGATCAAACTGCAATCACTGACTGTTCTGGTAAGCTTAGTCCAGAACATTCCACCACTTCCTTCTCCAAGACGTAACGTAATATCATTCACGAAATCTCATAGTCTCATCACATACCCAGTCCGCAAGTACCCCAACATTGTACCTCCCCGCCCAGCGGTACAAGGTCCGTCAAGAAGTTATGGGACAGTTACTTAAGGTCAACCAGCCGAATATATGATATCCCTGTCTGTTCCTGTTAATAGCTTCCTACCCTCGTATCACACACACACCTATGATATCAGCGGTCATACCCTTCTCCCACAACTCTACTCACAGTACATCCTTATTGGGATCCACCATTCACCCCAGGGGGAGCAGTTTTTGCGGCGGCGACAGCGACGGCGGGTCAAACGGTGCCTTTCCCCAAACCAGGACTAGCCCCACGTAGCTAGTACAGAATGCTCCCGTCCTTAGAAGTGAATGGCCGTCTTTGTCGGCACTGCCGTCAGTGCCAGCGGTCAAGGAGGAATGCATAGCATTTCCCCCCTTCGTGCGTCTCAGATAGGCATAATGTATGATTCCTTCATTGAATCACCAAATGAGATGCGAGCAGTGCAGAATATCGCAATGTTGAGTCTTCTGATCGAAGCCTTGAATGGGCCAAACCATCCTGAAACTTTACTAAACACGAATATACCGGTACAAGCCAGTAGAACTACCACTGTCGGAGAAGGAAATCCTGTGCATCAATCAACAGCACACCGCCGGTACGTAAGCTATCCGCAGGGCAAAACGACTCGGGAATAGGAGATGGTTCACTAAACTCCAAAAACTACCCCCCCTCCACAAGAATCCTTGAGCCAAAAAAAAAATGAAGAGAAAGAAAACATTCACTCCCTGCAATACAGTAAACCAACAATATACATTACCCCTAGTGGCCCCCAGCAGCAAACCCCCAAACAGTCTCCATCCCTCCCTCCCTCCC
>QFET01007477.1:0-51767 GCA_003316355.1 Tuber calosporum | reverse complement strand
GGGGGGAGGGGGGGCCTGGAGGGCCACTCCCGGTCGCGGGTTGAGTGATCCCCACTGCAGTACGGGCAGTGTGGGGGGGAGGTCAGGCAACACCTAAGAACAGCTTTGATGTTGCCCTGCTTGGGGCAGGAGGGATTGGAGCATCTATGGTTGGCTCTAGTGTGGTGGAGGGAGCAGAAGGGGTAGACTGGGTGAGGTGTTTTGCATCGGGGGGCCACATGGCTAAAGGCCCAGCAGTTGTAGCATTGTGTGTAGAGAGAGGAGGAGAAGGCCCATTTAGGCAGCCTATTGGCTGAGAAAAGAGGAACATGAGGTAGGAGGGAGGAGGCGTGCTCAGGAGCGGTGGTTATGACTAGCGAGCAAGAGTACTTGAGGCGTGAGGCCGGGTCCGTGTTGAGGAAACTAGCGGAGAGGATGGGGACACCAGTAGAGTTAAGGATTGATGTTGAGAGGTGGGAGAAGAGGTTATCTTCATTCTCGGGAAGGCAGGCTGAGGGCACAGAGTGGATCGCAATATGAACAGCTGTAGGAGCCGGGCGGAAGGGGAGCCAGGGGTTGTTGCCAACTGGAAATGATTGGTTGAGGCGGCTGGTCAGTGCCTCAAAGTATGGAGCGTATGAGAGGGCCGGGACTAGGCCATCGAGGCCAGTGAGGGTGAGGGAGCCTCGGTCGTTGATAGAGGCCTTGAAGCCACGTGGAAGGGCTGAGTTAGCATCGACCAGTACCGCGGCTGCCAGGTCTGGAAGAAGGCCGGATATGACCGCCCCATTAGGGTGGAGTGCTGGTGAGGAGAGGGGGGCAAAAAACCTCCAAGCTGCAGTGGTGAGAGGGGGTGGAGAGGGTGGTGTTTGTGACTGAGGAGAGGAGGAGGAGCCAGGACTGGCGGAGGCAGAGGTGGCTTGGTTGGCAGCTGCTGCCGCAACCTTGGCCGCAGTGGGAGGGCTAGTTGGAGACTTTCTCCTATTCCTTCTGCCTACTACGATTTGGGCATAAGAGGGGGCGGAAGTATCACCGTCTCAGAATTGATCGCCCGAGAAACCAGGGAGAACCAGGGGGGTGCCTTCAGTGGCAGGGGCAGGAGGTAGGGGAGGAAGAGCAGATGGGGGCGCTGGACTCCTGAGCATCATGCCAGGGCGAGGAGGGATGGCCGGAGCATCAGTGGTGGTGGAAGGAGGGGCGAGAGTGACACGGTAAGCCAGGTCACGAAGCTCAGAACTTCTTGAGGCCAGGCTGGGGGCTGTAGGGTCAGATGTTGAGGTGGAGATGGGTAATCCAGCACTTAGGAGAGCAATAGCTGAACAGAGGGAGTCGAGCTGGCCGCCAAGTGCCGAAATTGCACAAAGGGCGCCACACAGGAGAGGGATCAAGGTGATCTCTCCAGGGGAGAGGTCATCGAGGCCAGACGGAGAAATAGTGGGGACCTGAGCAGAAGAGAAGTTGATGACTTCCTTGGTCTCGTCAAGGAATGAGGAGAGGAACCTGAGGTTGGGAGGGACATTCACTGTGGAGGCAGTGGCTGAGGGTGGTGTAGGGGCTCAGGCGAAAAGAGGGGGAGGAGGGGGACCGGCTTGCGCCATGACCAGGCTTAGGGTACGCAAGGACCTAAGCGAGGAGAGGGGTAGGTGGGATCGTGGGAATTGAGTACACTTTTGACGTGGTGGTGCAAAATGTAGGAGCAGGAAATAGGGGAAGCGAAGCGTGGTCCTAACTACAGGCCACCTAGTGTCCTTATATAGGCACTCTTCCCTTAACCCTAACCCTGGTGACTCATATCTAAGAGTCACACTCGCGGCATGACTCTCATTGAGTCATACTATTTAATCTATAAGTTGACTCTCATGAGTCAACTGCGCCATATACCAAACCAATCAAAACTCATAAAACAAGTCAAGTGCCCTAAAGTGGTCACATGTGCAAAACCCATGACTCATAATATGAGTAATTTGCCAGAATCATTACATCATATGACTCACAAGTGTGAGTCTTGCGCACGATCAACCAATCAGTAAATTACAATAGTTGCACCAGTGTGCATCATGTGTAACCCCATGACTACTAAGGAGTCATAGTGCGAAATCGGAAATCCTTATGACTTATAACTATACGTGATGTGATATCCTGCCCTGCCTAGGGACCATTCGTGACACTAGTAGGTAATGTTTTACAAGTTAAACTTTTGATTTCTATAAGATCTCTTATCAGTTGCTTGATGCTCTATCTATGACCGGGGACTGCCCAGGTATTTATTCCCTCCGACCTTGATCCCACGACTTTACAACTTCTAAGATCTTCTCAATAGAGTCAATAGGTGGCTAACTCATTTGACCCTGAGACTATAGTCTCCTATCCTGGCTAGCGGTCTTCTTGCTCCTAATTCTCAGAATGATAGCATCCTCTCTTCCAATGAAAGTTCGCTGATTCACAGGCCATATCGACTATATCCAGTCGTTGTAATCTTATCTACAATCGTACTATTTGTCCCATCCCTATATGAGCTGATCAGCACTTGTGTTGCTATGCATCGGCGACCTCAGTGACCCGATATGCTCATAGGATGTTGTCGCCTCTAATGTTTGATGGAACCAACCGATTTCTTCCGTTTGACCTGCTATTGAAGGCCAGAGTCCTATCCATGGATGTCAAGCGAAAGTACATCAGACGGGTCGTTGTGATCATCTTGCAGGAGGCTTTAGAGATACGAATCCTATTCGTAGAAAATATCTCATTCTACCATAAACCCTGCTGGACCAAAGAGTTGAACACAGGACCTCAAGAGGGTACACGTGACCTTATACTCTTATATCATGACAGCGGCAACTTATATGGTGTTACAAGAGGGGTGCCAAATTTGGGTTTTTTGTTGAGGGGATACTTTTTACCAAAGGCACTGCAAGTGATGTGCGAGCCCCACCCCCGAGGCGGAGGGGTATAAGCAGCTTTTCTGAGGATTTTTTTTCCTATATATGCGGTCTTGAATTCAGTACATCATATACATGTGCCTAACATGAGCTCCCTCCTCGGAACATTCTTCTGAAAATATTTTTTCCACTTGTTGCCCTCTCTTCGCTTTTCTTCACTTAATAAATCTTCAACATAATGAAATACAGGTCCTTTGAACTTGACTTTGTTAGGGTACAATAGCTGTCGCGTTTGCTTGGCCACCCCAGAAATACGTTTTCCTTGTCATTCAACCTCTGCCCGCTTTTGGATCTCCAGTTTTTCCCTATGAAATGCCTCCACTAACTCCCCCCGCATTTTCCAAATGCTCTGTTGGTTCCCAGGTATTTTCATCCTCCCAACATCCCATCTATTTTACAGGGTGTGACAACTCCCGCATTTGACTATTCCTCCCGCAAACCTTTCTAGTCTAAGATATGATTTCACTCTTGACAATTCGCTCACCCTCTCATTGGAAGTCCACGTCAATTTCCTCTGGTTCACATGTGGGTTGTTCCCTTGTTGTTTGGTAGGAGGTTTGGTAAGGCTCCAACAGGGAAACATGGAATATCGGATGGATCTTCCATCGTGGTGACAGTTCCAATTTGAAAGCAGGATTGGCTGTTTTTTCCAACACCTTAAATAAGCCATGGAGCTTAGGGCTAAGGACTTGTTTGGCAGACCGTTATTTGAGATGACAGTCCTCTCAAAATGCGTTTGGGGCCCAAAACATGCATTGCAGTGACTGTGGTGTTTGGCATCTCATCATTTGCAAAACACGTTTGGGTAATTTTTCAAATCAGGTTTGGAGATTGTTTAATTGTAGGGTTGAGTGTGATTAGACCTGGGCAATTGCGCTTAGCAACCACCAAGTTGGTCAATAGATTTTTTTTTTCTTTTTTGATTCCCAAAAGAGTGATTGCTCTACTGTACGTAACGTGTCTCCTTCATCCTATCTTTAGCTGTTTTACGGGTCATGCACCTGGAAGTTCTTCAGCTACTCCCCAGTTCTCCTGCAAATTTTGAGCTGTTCCACATCAATTTCATCCATCCAGGTCTGGCCATCAGGCAACTTCTGAGTTCTGGCAGATCTCCAGTTAACCAGCATCCATCTCATCCTCCAGCAACTTCCCAGATCCTAGAGCCTTTTCAATTCATCAGCATTCATCCCGTCAATTGGCTCCGAGGCTCTCGGGGTTCTGCCAGTTTTCAAGTTCATCATCATATCTCCTATCCACCCGCCCCTTTTAAGTTCAAGCGAGTTTTCGTTTTTTCAGCATCCATCTCCTCCACTAGCACCCACTCAATTCTGGCTCTTATAAGGTTCATCAGTATACATCTCCGAGTCCTCTCTTAGCCATCTTCAGGCTCTCATAGTCATCTTCTCTCTTCCGCTCTGACATATTGCTACTCGCTGCTTCTGTACCGAAATGGCCTCACCTTCAGTCTTACAAATACCAAAAGCAACTTGGACAAGAAAACAGATAAACGCCTAATTGATGAGATGGTACTTCAATGCCAGAAGGGAAAGAAGCTTCATAATGGGTTTAAGAAGGATGGTTGGAATGAGATCATGATGGAGTTTAATAAAAAGGTCACCAATCAAGAGACAAAGATGGTAAAGCAACTGAAAATCAGAGCCCATAATGTATAACTCCAACCAAAATAAAGTACTAATAAATGCTCTTATGAATACAAATGCTAATATTGATTGAGATTTAGTTAAAGCAAAAGTGGAAAACATTAAATCACTTGTTGAATTCTTTGGGTTTCGGTTGGAATGAGGAAGAAGGGGTACTAACAGCACCTGAGAGTGTATAGGCTGATTACATAAAGGTTTGTACAATTATAAAATATTATATTGGTGCTCTGCTAATACTAATTTTCTTTTGAACTATCTGAGAGTATCATTTTTAAACACCGTGTATTGGAACACTACAAGTCTTTAACCGAAGTCTTTTGCAATAACTCTGCCACTGGTAGAAATGCTATTGCTGCTGCTGCCAGCCCACCAAAGAATAGTATGTGTTACAATTATTTATGACAAGCGACAAATAAGATTACATAGAATATAATTTGGCTAATAATAAAGTATAGAGTATAATGAAATAGATGAAGCCCCAGACTGGTATGAAGGAGAGATCTCTTACTTTATTGAGAATTGTCTGCCAGACAGTGAAGAAGATTCCTTGGAGCCAACACTTCGATTCGATACTACTCTGTCCTTCCAGAACTCATCTACCGCCCACCACAATCCCTTCATCACTGCTGACCAGTCACCATGAGCTCAATTCTCTGTCAAAATCTCATGGTCAAAGTGGGAACTGATGTGCATCAAGGAAACGTGGAAAGGTATCCGACAAGGCTCACCCAGAGGCAGAAAAAATCACCGGCTTTACGTAGCGGATTTCAACCGATCTGGCCAGTTTGATCCCAGATACCGGAGCAAGCAAAAGAGCACGGCTTGACGACCACACATCACCATCCATTGCACCACCCATTGCTATTCCTTCTTCAATACCTCTTCAGTTTCAGCCCTATAATAATTGTTTGGAAATTCTGATTGATTGATACAAGTAGAAGAGCATATGAAAGGATAAGGTCAAGATTGTAATTAGAAAATTGGAAAGCAATCCAATTCAGTGTATAACATTTCTTGCGCTTACTGAAGACCTCCAAGAGGATTGGATTGAAGAGGCTATTAAGCCTACATAGTTGATTCTAATGTATTGTAAAGCTTAAATGTATTATGATGTACATTAAACTTCCAATACATCATTTCATTAAAAATGCCTATTTCTCATCATAGACTGATAACTACTCCACATGTCACTTGCAATTTGATCTTGCAGCTCCTCTCCCTTCTTCTTTCTTCTTCGTATACTAAGACTTGGGGGCTGAATTGCAGCAGCCATAACCTGTTCCTGAAGCTTATCTTGTGATAAAGGCTCTGTACGTTCAGAAATTGGAAATCCCCTGGAAAGAATAAAATTATGAAGACAGCCTAGTACATTAAACAATAATGCAGAAGTCTGTCCATCATATCTGCTAGAAGATCTCAAAATCCTGAATTGGTTTTTCAACATTCCCAATGTTCTCTCAACACAATTTCTTGCAGACGCATGTTGAAGATTAAAAAAGCTCTTTGGCATTCTGTGGTCTAGTAAGTCACAATTTCTGATTAGCTCATTAGACAATTAATTTAGAAATTAGATATAGGAAGACTTTACGCTTGATTTCCAATAACCTGCTCGTTTAGATTATAGCGAATACCACGGTAGGGTGTGGGGAATTCTGGGAAATGCCATATCCAGCATCCGCAAGGTACTATTTCCCTGCTGGTACAGTAAATCCCGTAATAGTTGCATCCACGAGTACCTGACTCCAATGTGCTGACCCTTCCTAGCCCTCATGAGCAAACTGAATGCAGTAATCCAAAGAGCAGATAATAAAAGCATTTTGAGCTGTATATCCCTTGTGTGTACGGTTGGCGGTAGCATCAGATGGCGATACACTTAGCGGAATTAAAGATCCATCAATTCCACCCTAGCAGTATTTAAAAAAAAGAAAATACTTTGAATTATGCTGAATGAATGGAGATACAATATTCAAATAGGTATTCGTCGGTGTTGGATGTTGGATAAACTCTGGTGATATGAGATTTAAGGCTTGGAAAATATCATCGAAGATAAGGCTAATAGTTTCACCTGAATATTGGAAGCACTCTTGCGCTGCGCGGTTTGATGATCCAGTAGTAACAATGAATATAAAGATATGGACATGGTGTTCGACAGTGGTATACTATGTATCCTTTAGGTATTGGGAATGAGGAAGCCTCTGGCAAAGACTGATGAAAACCACCAGTTCCAGGTAAAGACATTCCTGTATTCGTTCTTTATTGTGTGATTGAAGAATTTTATTCGTATATTGTTGCCAACTGAGTGCTGAGGTATGCTTCGGCTCAGCAGATATCGGTATTTGCTCTAATAGTTGATTCTGCAGTGAATAGAGTAATGATATAGCCTGAATTGCCAATACACTAATTTCGATAGTTTCAGCAAGATCCTGGAGTTGATTATCCTCTCTCACAGTCAATGTGGTTTTGTATATTTGTATTGTAAAATTGCAAGAGAAAATGAATAATTTATTTCCTGTAAACTTCAAATAAGAAGTCTATCTATCTTAATTTATTTAAAAAACAAATGCTATAATACACCTTCAAGTTAATATTATTACACTTACAATTTAGTTTAACTAGGATATCTGTATTCAAGCCCTATTTTCTTATACTAATTTATTGAGAAATAACCTAGATGACAGTATATAAATTACAACATGTTTGGCAGAGTATTTTTGGCAAGACGTGTTTAGTGAATTTTCCGAAACGAGTTCAGCAAAACGCGTTTTGAGATGACCTTCATCTCAAATGACGGTCTGCCAAATAGCTCCTAAGTTTCTTTGATGGTCGCCTAGTCCTGATATTTCGTGTGTTAAGCATGACCTGATCGCCTATATTTATATCAGGTTGAGGTTTGGCTTTGCAGTTGTAGTATTTGCTCATACTTTCCTAACTTCGCTCCTTTGCTTCTTTGGCCTGTTGGTGTATTTTTTGCACCAAGTAAGCACATAATTGCAGTCAGGGATTTTGTGCTTCGCATTGTTTCATCAATTCCGGCTGCGGGTGGAAACCATAGTTTACTTAAAAAAGGGACATCCAGAGGGTGTTCATGTCCGAGTGGTTATATGTATGCTCGTCCAAGGGTAGTAACTGAGATCAATCTTCAGATCGTAGTTGACAAAGTTTCCTAGGTATGGTGCAAAGTGTTCCCAAGGTGTACCAGGCCTGTTGCATCATGAAACACCTTTAAACAACAAGGGCTGAGGGTTATATTTAAAAAACAATGTCTTTCAAGACTCAAGTTTGTTTTATAAGCCAGTATCATACCCTTTGGCTAATATTGATTTATGTTTAAAACAGCTAAACCAATATATTTATCATGTATAATATTATATTTAGAATAGAATACATGAAAATGTTTTCAAAATAGAACAACTAGTTACATTGTTGATTTAATCAGCATGATGGTTACTCACACGCCTGTACGAGTTATATCTCCGACTTGTAAGATTTTCATATTCGGGTGAAGGATAAGCGATATTACTGCGATATGCTTCCATTATCCGCTGTCACTTTGCCCAATATCTCCAAATTGTCTTCCTTGATATTCCAGCCAATGCCTCTGGTACCAAACGTTGGAGACCTTGAAAATCATAGGTGCAGTTTTCTCTTGTATATGCCTTGGCCACACCCTAGTAATATTCTATAAAGTTAAATTCACAGTGGAATGCTGGATAGAATATAACTTCATGGCCTGCTGAAAGAATGCCTTCTTCAATTTGACTCTTTTGATTTTTGATGTCAGCCTGTGATGCCAAAAGTGCACAAGCACAACAGCTTCCACTATTCAAACATTTGGGATTAAGGTTGCTCTTTTTGCCTGTGGTTGACAGAATTGAGCATTGAGCACATAAGCGAGGAAGATGGTGTGGCCATAAGCCTCGTTCAGTGAGCACAACTTTGAGGCCTTTGGGAGTCCCATCGGAATCAGTCATCTGCTGTATATATCCACCTTCTGGATGGTTGGAATCCCTTACATAGGTTTCACGGATTCATTTTGGATTTTTTCCACCTGGCTCTAGATTCATCTCTGAAACTCGTAAGGCATCCTCTGCATACTTAAGATGATTTGTGGAATTATCAAAGGCAAACAAGGCCTTGCAACCAGGAAATTGGGCTTCGAAACTAGGAATGGCTTTTTGAAGGATTTGGTCAAGGAGTCGATCACCTGTCTACCAAATATCACCTTTGCACATGAGAATCACAGCTGCATCACCATCACCCAGTCTACAATTGAAGTAAGAAAATCTGATACATACAGACCTTGGCCAGGACCCTTCTTGCGTAAAGGTTTGTGCTCGTTATGTACCCAAATAAAATGAGGGCCATCAGTCGCACTGAATGTCCATTCATCTTGTGTGACGAGAATAAGAGGTGGCATGTCTCCCGATTGATGATCTGAATTAGGCATTTCATTTAACTCTTGGTCCCATAGCAAGAATTGTTGTTGGTATAGTGCCATACGGGGCAAGAAAGTCTCCTCTCGGTACTGCCTAACATCTGCTCGTTCATGGCCATTGTTATAAATACCTTTCCGATACTCTTTCTATTTAAAACCAAGCTTTTTCGGCCACCTTGCAGCGATTGAAGAAGCAATCACCTTTTCAACTTGTCAGGCCACATTGCAGTTTAATCGATTCACCACATCAAGATCCTCATCACGGTTTCTCCAATATTCTGCCACTGCCTTGGCCAGATTCCGTGAATTGAGCTCTATTCCCATTATTTTTAGCACCTACACCTTTAATATAAGAAAATAGATGACAGTCAACTTACTATCACCAACTAGCTGTATATGCTCTCTGACAGCCAATAGGGTATCTGGATCCTCAAGCAAAATGATGATAAGAGGGCGTTTGCCAGCATCAGGCTCCAGTAGTTCTCTCTTTATAACCCAGAGAACTTCATGCCTCATTATGTATTCACGCACTTTCCTACCCCGTCCCCCACCATCAGCAACTCGTTGAGCAAGTGCCTTTCGAGACCGTAATTGATTGGCAGCTCCGGTAAACAAATCTTTCCCTTCGAGAGCCAGGCGTTCATTGGAGCCTTGTTGTTTTAGGAATAAATAAACTTGCTAATGCCAAGTAAAATGCAGGCCAGAGAGCTGGCTATGTGCTTTCCCCTTTCTGGGGTGAATGAGTTTGGCTATAGCTTTCATTGCATCTTCCAAAATACGAAGGCGGTTCTGGCATGGCGGAAATTGTGCATGGAGTCATCTTGGCCATTTCGCATAATAGCGGCTTGACTCACTTCTCCCGTGCCGAATAAAGCCTTTTCTCTCATGAATCGTATGAGGTAACACGGTTGGTATAGGCAATGGAACAGGATTCTACTCGTGTCTGGCTAGAGCCAATTCTACTTTATTTCGTGCACGAAATTGTGGTCCTCCTAGTGTACTAGCAGAGGGATTGTCTTTACGGACTGGTCTTTCGGCTATTGCCCCACCTGCCTATTTTCCATCTTATTAGTAATAAATACTTTATATTCAAAACTCATCCAATCTCAATTTAGTACTATGGGGCCTGGTATCGAAAATGACTTACATTTTGAAGCTCTTTTGCTTGTTTAAGCCTTGCTCTTCTCATACGACTTCAGAGAGTATTGCGTTTGATATTTGGCTCTGGTGGCAATGGCGAATGAGGTATATCTTCCTCCCTCCAGATATATATAAAAAAGACTTCAGTTGAAGTGATGATTGACAAAATAGGCTCAATATTTTTTTTATTTCAATCAGTTTGGATCATTTGGTATTACACTATCATACTTCCTCTTGGATTTAAAACAATGCTATAGATAACATTAATAATTGTAAAATTTGGCTGTGAAAGCTATTGTTCTTCTATATAACCCAGCACCCATCTAAAATTCAGGGGTTTCATGATGCAACGGGTTGGTACACCTTATGAGCGCTTTGCACTATATCTGTTATGACCCTATGCTGTTAGCTGACTTGCAACAGGTAACTACTTCTCTGCGGGTTGGATGAATATGACCCGGCCGTCCTTATAGTCCGGTATGGGGTGTGGCGCTAATAACACGTTGTATTGATAGCCGAACCCTATGGTCCCTATCGCACAACGTCATTAGAGGAGCGGAGAGTTAAAGAGGTAAAGTAATTGTATAGGAAAGAACTTAGATGGTTGAGTCAAGAGTCCTAATTACAGCCGGCCTAGAGGTCCTTATATAGGCACTCTTCCCTCAACCCTAACCCTCGTTACTCATATTGAGTCATACTATGAAATCCATCAGCTGACTTCTATGAGTCAACTTCGCAGTGTACCAAACCAATCAAAATCATAAAACAAGTCATGGGCCCTAAAGTGGTCACATGTGCGAAACCTATGACTCATAATATGAGTGATGTGCAGAAAGCATTACATCAAATAACTCACGAATGTGAGTTATGCGCACAATCAACCAATCACAACGTAGCAACGATTGCACTAGTCTGCATCATTTGAAACCCCATGACTACAAATGAGTCATAGTGCAAACTCTGACTGACTTATGACTCATAACTATGAGTCAAGGGAAATTGTGCCCTGCCTAGTTACTAATCATGACATTAGCTCCCCTCTCCTATCAGCCTGAGTCCCATCCGGCTCAACGTCTGATCATTGTCACCCTTTCCCCAAACCTGCGCAATTCCTTTTTCAACTTCTGAACCTGATCTTCGGCATACTGCCAACATTTCCGTACTTGTTCCAATGTGAGGTTCCCCGTCCTGTTGGTTCGATCTCGGTTAGCAATCATCCTCTGGTTGGTCAGCATATCCTTTCTTGGTTTCCGAATTGTGGCTTTGGCGGTGCCAAGTTGGTTTCGTAACCCCTCAATCTGTCATTCCAGACATCCACCATGTGGACTAGTATCCGTTTCAATATTTTCGCCTCCATTCTCCTCAACTGTGTCCTTACAGTTTCCTTCCTTTTCCGTATACGTGCATCCTTTTCGTTCATGGGTGCCGCTTCCCCAGTGTGTATTTGATAATACCCAGCATCGGCTTTATCGCCTTGATGTACACGGCAATTGTCCTGGAAGCTGTGGATCCAGGACGTGTCCTGGTGGGGTTGTTGTTGTTTGCGTATTTTGGGTTGTTTAGGAAACCCCTTAGATCCTTCCATATCGCGTAAATGAACGTGGCAGTGGTTGTGATAGCAGGCAGTCCACGAAAGAGCGTTATTTTCAGCTTGTTTTAGTCTTTCCTACGGCTTTGCATATGGGTGGTTGGTTGGTGTGATAGCCCTTGGGGTATGGCCTCAACCGTCGCCAGGTGCCAAGGTCGTTTATTCCTTTGGTTGTTCCTCCACAGGTTCAATCTTGACTGTAACCCATTCGGGGTTTTCTTGGGTACTGCTGATGGAAACGTTCAACGTGATGCTGGCATTGTTGAAAAACTCTGCAGGGTACTACGTTTTATTGTGTTCAAGTGAGTAGCCAGTCCACTTGGCTCTGTATTGTAGGTGTCTTCGGTGTATAAGTGAATCAAAGATCTCCTCCTATTCGTACTTGCTTTCTCCTTCTATTTCGATAGCAGGTGGTGGTACTTGTTTTTGAGACGGGAATTGATTGTTGTGGTAAGGTTCGAGGAGTGAGATGTGGAAGGTGTTGTGGTCCTTCATCTGTTAGAGCAAGGCCAATTTATAGGCACTTGTGCCCACCTTCGTAAGGATATTGAATGGACTAATTTTCTTGTAATCCAGCTTCTTGCATGGTCTTTTGGTCCGGATTTTCCTTGGCAGTAACCAGACCATATCTCCTGACTAGAGATTCGGATTGGGTTTTCTGTATTGATCATAATTTTCCTTCTGTCTTAACTGTACACAGACTATTCCTGACGTAGGATACTATTCAGCTGACCCATTTCTTCCTTATAGGTTCTTTCTTTTAGTATAGTGTGGCCAATTACCTCATGCTCCGGGTGGTGACAATAATTCGCATAGAATGTTGTGGTCTTTATTGTTTCTTGTCTTGCGATGTTGTATGCAAATTCTGCCAATGGTAGAAGGGCAGCCCAGTCATCCTGTTGATAGTTGATATACGCTCGCAGGTATGGTTCGAGTATCTTATTTGTCCTCTCGGTTTGTCCATCGGTTGGAGGATGGAACCCGGTGCTCAAACTCCTTACTATCCCTAATGATTTCTTCGTTTCTCTCCATAGGTCGGATGTGAATAAGCTTCCTTGATCCGTGATAATATCCTGTAGCAGTCTATGTATGCGAAATATTTCCCTCAGGAATATTTAAACAAAGTATTTAGTATTCATGTCCTTGTTGCAAGGTATGAAATGACTCATTTTGGTTAATCAGTCAATTTCTACTAGTATGGCGTCATTGCAGGCGGATATTGGAAGGTCGGTAATAAAGTCCATTGCTATGAATTTCAATGGTTGGTGTGGTGCTTCGCTTGGCTGCTGTAATCCATATGGTGCATGCCGGATTGCTTTTCTCCTTTGACACGTATCGCAGTTTTTGACATATCGTTTGATATCTTCTCCTATCTTTGGCCCATAATATTGCCTGGCTAGAAGGGAGCTAGTTTTGCTTGTTTCCCCATGGCTGGCTGTTGGTGCATCGTAGTTTTATTGTATTATCGTTGTCCTTATTGCTTCTTCTTCTGTGACCCCAATTTTCTCTTGATACCAGAGGTATCCTTCCTTCCATTGGCATGCACCAAGTGCCACTTCTTTCATCTAGTTGTCCCCTCTTGCCAGGGCATCGTGGATTGCCCTTATCTGTATATCGGTTTTGCTTGCTTCACAGATACCTGCGTGTTCTTCTGTAAACTTCACTAGTTTCATTGCTTCCCAGTAGTGTTCCGTTGGTAGCAGGATTCTGTGTAACTATTGAATCCTTTCGTAATTTTTTCCACGGATGTCATCCACTCTTCTCGTTAGGGCGTCAGACTTTCCTCCTTCCTTTCCAGGTCGGTATTGTATCTTGATATCATATCTGCTGAGAGTTTCGTTCCAGGGAATTTGTCAGTGGTTGAGCTCTGTTGTAGTTGTGAAGGGTACCAGGTTCTTGTGGTCGGTAAGTATAAGTACTCGATGTCGACTTCCTTTTGCCTACCTTCTCCATTCTTTTAGAGCTTGCATGATTGCTAACAGCTCTTTGACGTGTATGTCATAGTTGCAATCCGCAGGTGACATCGTTTTCACGCCGTATGCCACTACTAACCATGTCCCATCCTCCACTTTAGTTGATAATATGCGGGGGCATATATATTTTGATGTATCAGTTTCTATCATGATCTCTTTCTCTGGATGATAATGTACCAGGAGTGGGGCAAAGGTTAGGCATAGGCGCAGTTCATCGAATGCCTGTTGTTGTCAGTCTGTCCAGTTCCATTTGACCTCTTTTTTGGTAAGCTCATATCGGGGTTTCGCTATATGGCAGAACCCTTCAATGAATTGCCGATAGAAGTTGTAAAATCCCATAAAGCACTGTATGCCTTTCTTGGTTTCTGGTAGATTCTATTCCCACAATGCCTCGGTTTTGACGGGATCAACACTGACTCCATCTCCATCGATAATGAATCCCTGGTATTATGTTCTTTCTTTGTGAAACTTACACTTAGATGCCTTGAGTGTGAGTCCTTCCTTTGGTAAGGCTTCCATGATATTTCTGACATGACTTTGGTGTTACTCCAGGTTTCCCGAGTATATCAGAATATCGTGTAGGTAGACAATACAACTAATATCGCGGAACCGGCTCAGGATTCTGTTGAGCCATCTCTGAAAGGCTGCTAGGGCGTTCTTGAGTCCAAAGGGCATGACAGTATAATCGTATATACCATATTTTGTCGTAAATGTTGATTTCTATTCGTCTCCTTCTTTAATTCGGATGTTCTGGTAAGTATTTCAGATATCGAGTTGGGTGAATCTTTTGGCTATCCTTTGCCTATCCAGGGCTTCCACTGTCAGTGGTAGCGGGTATCGGTCCCTTTTGGTGACTTCGTTGAGTCCAGGTAATCCACGCATAATCGTAGTTGCCATCTTTCTTTTTGAAAAACAGGATTGGTGATGCTCCGTTTGCATAAGAGTCTCGGATCCAGCCTCGGTTTTTGTTGACCTGAAGATATTCTCTTAATTCTTCCAGTTCTTTTTCTCCCAATGGGTATAGCTTTCTTGCTGGTACTGTTTCT
Source organism: Tuber calosporum (assembly GCA_003316355.1). Classification (NCBI taxonomy): domain Eukaryota; kingdom Fungi; phylum Ascomycota; class Pezizomycetes; order Pezizales; family Tuberaceae; genus Tuber; species Tuber calosporum. The sequence goes on along the minus strand of QFET01007477.1, from coordinate 37,006 downwards.
CCAGTCTTAAGGTTGATATCTAAATCAACCTTTGCTCGATGCGGTGGTAGCCACGTTTCTTCTGTTTCCTTGAACATGTCCAGGTACTGATGATATTCCCTTGGTACAATATTCTGTGTCTTTCCCATTTCATGACCTTTGTTGGCCTTGATGGCTAACTCTGTGCTGATGTTGATCGCTTCGATCATACTAGGCTGATTTGCCTCGTAATCTCATCTGATGATTCTTGTAATTTCGCCCCTTCGATAGAACTTATCGAAGGAGGTACCGTAAATCCCATTGATCATAGTTCTTTGGCGTTACGGTTTGTCAGTACTTCCAAACCTGGCCTCGCCTCTCATAAAGGCAGCCAGTAGCTCCACTTCTTCAAATTGTCTTATGACAGTCTTTTCGCAGATTAACTGTGCGACTCTGCTTCCTGACTCAAGGGTATAATCGTCTTTTCCCAGTTTAACCAGTACTACCTTGATTTCACTGGTGTAATCAGCGTCGATTACTCCCACAGTCACAGTAAACAGATGTTTAACTGCCAAACCGCTGTGTAGAGTAATCCGCCAATAGGTGCCTTCTGGTAGTTTGATAGCCATCCCGGTACTGACAAGGTATTGGTCTTTTGCTGGTATCGTAACTTTCTCGCTTGCATACAGTTCGTGTCCTGCTGCCCTAACTGATCCCTTAGTAGGGATTGTTGCTTTTGCATTTAATCTTTATATTTTGATGCTCTGGACATCCTTGGCCTGGATCTTGGAGAATTGGATTATTAAATTCTCTTCCAGGGCTTCCGCCTCGCGGAATAGGTCCACTGCTGGCGAGCTTTCTAGGCATACCATTGTACACCTCTCACTATCGAAAGTAATAATGTTGCTTTCCCAGTCGATTTTGGGCTTCGGTCTTCTTAACCATGGCAGCCCTAAAACTGCATCAAGGTTGGGCAAATATGCGATTTGGAAAGTTGCCACTTCCCTATAGCTGCCAATGTCCAGATGTACTTCCAGTATATGGGTAATGGGTCGCATAGCGCTTGGCTTCCCAGCCGCAAGATAGATTTCACTTATTTCTTTTGCTATCTTCATTCTTATGCCATGTTGTTGGCTGAATTCTTTATCGATAAAGTTTTCTGTAGCGCCTGAGTCAATCCTGCCATTAATGATGCCTGTCTTGTCCTTGCCATGTAATTGCATTTTAACCATGGCATGGTCTTATTCATGTTCCAAAGTTTCTGTGTTTGCAAGGGCCATGTAGATGTTGCCGATTGTGTTGGTTTTGGTTGTCTTGTCCCACAGCCCTTCTCTTACTGGGGACTCTCTTCGTTTCCTGACTCTTCAGGGGTCTCTCTGGTCTCCCTTTCACTCACGTCACTTCGTGGTTTCCAGCTGTTATTGTTCATCTTGCTGTTAAACTGGCTGGTATAGTCCTTCTCATCTCTTGGATTTCGGCAGTCACTAAATCTGTGCCCTGGTCGAGCACATCCAAGACATAAGTTGTTGTCCCTTCTTCTTGTAAATTCTGCTCGTGAGAGGTACAGTTATGGGCATCTTTTGGTCGCATCCAAGTCCATTGGGTCTCCTCAGGTTTCTGTATTGTTGCCTGCTCACCAGGTTCCATTATCATTCCTAGTGTAACCTACTCCCTAGTATATCGAGAATCCCAAAGGGACTCTGAAGATACTATTAGGACTGGGGGAGAAGCATCGATGGATAGGTCTTCAATAGGCAAGGAAAAAGGTATGGAACTAATTGAGTGACCGTTCAACTTGTAGTGTTAAAGATGATCGTCCTGTGAGGCTTGAGAGTCCGAATCCTAAAGGGATTGCTGGCTCTTTAAATACCAAAGATTGTAGCTAGGAAAACTTCACAAAAGTGCAAACATCCTGTCCAACAAATATGCTAACTGAGGTAGCATTCCAAGGTAACCATATTCCAAAAATAAAGGGTTAAATGCAACAGGATGGCGCTAACAAAACAAGTAATAGAATCCAAAATGGAAGTAACAAGAGATTGTCAATACTATTCAAATCTAGTAGGTATAGCAGGAGGATAGCGATACCCAAATGGGTAAAAGCAAGGTGGGGTACTGATAAGTGAAAAAAGGAAAGGATAACCAGTTAGGAAGTCATCACCAAGTAGGGAAGGACAACCAAACAATAGCGCTTATCATGTATAAACCCAAATATGTAATAACCAACATCAAGTCAGTTGTAATAGTAGAAACATAATAGGATTCTGTTACATTCCCCTTAGAAGAAATAAAACAAACAAAACAATTAGGAATATCCTAAAGGGCTTTATGACAAACCCGCCATTTGAGCATTCCACTCAATTTCAAAACATATAAACTTATCAGTTAACATATATCCATCACTGGTGTCAGGACCTTACACCTTTATTAGCCTCATAGTTCGGAAGACAATACCATGAAGCAGATAGCTTTCCATCTCAGATTCATCCAAGCTGGAGAGTGTTGTGCTGGTCACGGATTCTGAGTAGTCTGAGTCTTGAAGAGGTTTCCAAATTCCGTCAGGGTAAAGCTCAGGTGACCGGGTGGCATAGGATATGTTGAGGGTGCTGGCGCCTCCTAGGTTGTAGAGGGGTTCCCATATTTCTTCGATTTCGTCATAGCCTTTCCTGTAGATCAAGAACTGTCTCCTTCTGGGATAGATTCGATCTTTAAGTATCTTTTCAATTTCCGATTGCTCTTGTCCACTAGCAGCGATGGTGACTGGCTCTTTGGATAGGGGTTCCTGTGTTCTTGGGAAGGCGAAGGGGTTAGGCCTTAGGTAAATGCGAAGATGGCTGCGATGGATCCAAGGGTGGATTCCTGCCATCACTGGAGGGAGTATGAGTTTGTAGTTGTTATGTCTGTCAGGTCCTTCACTGAATGAGAAGGGTCCTATCCAAGGTCCAACTAGCTTGTGGTTTCGTCCAACCTTATGGACATAGGGTGCTAACTTGAAGATAACATCACTTTCGTTAGGGATGATTGGGGGTCCATCCTTCCTTCTGTTTTCGCTGGAGGTAGTTTGGCGTGCTCTGGCTTTCTTTAGGGCATCTCTTGCCATTTCTTGATTCTTCATAATCAGGGAAGCAATCTCGTCTGCTGCTCGTACTGCAGTGAAGAGAACTCTGACGCTCGGAAGGAGGTTTGGTAGTCTGCCAAAGGTCATTTCGAAGGGGTAGATTCCTGTGCTATCGCTAGGAGCTTCATTCATGGCAGTCTGGACATGAGGTGGGTGGCGAACCCACCGGGTTCCTTTAGGGTTACTATAGTTCCTAGGGCATTGCCGAACAGTTGTGATTATGCGCTCAGTCTGTCAATTGGTCTGGTGATGGTAAGCATTAGGCATGTTGAGATTAACATTGAGGTTTGATATAAGCTGTGTCCAAATATGTGAGGTAAACTTATGGTCTCTATCAGAGGCTAGTGAGGTAGGGAAACCATGAAAGGAGAAGAGACGCTCAATGAGGGGGTGTGCTGTTTCGACAGCTGTGATATTCTGGGAGACGGGGATGTGGTAGATAAAGCCACTGAATCGATCCAAAACAACCATTATAAGTTCCACTTTGGAATCGCTAGGAAAAGGTCCTGCAAAGTCAATTGCAAGGTACGAGAATGGCTGTTTGGGGACAGGGAGAGGAGTGACTGATCCTTCAGGGACAGTTGTATGTTGCTTGTTGAGTTGAGATAGGTGACATCTGCGGACATAGTCTTTAAAATCGTTTCTCATGGAGAGCCAGTAGAAGTGTCTTGAACCATATTCAAAACATTTCTTCCAACTCATATGTGCTATTTGTTCATTGTTAATGGCCACAATTTCGTTTCTGGTGTTAACACCTTGATAGCTTGCTTCATAGGAGACATAAGGACAGTCTCAACTGTCATCCGTCCCCTTTCTGACGAGTACTCCATCATATAAGAGCCAGTAAGGGTGATCGATAGACTTGGTAACTACCTCATAGAGAGAGTCATTCTGGGTAGCATTTCGAATGCTGTTGTACCACTTTCCTTTCATGTAGTTGGTAAGCTGAAAAGCTCGAAGGTCAAGCTGTGAAGAGTGCTGTTTAAAGAAGCAGTCTTCATAATCGACTGGTGCTTCCGGGGTAGGTAGGTCCCATCCTTGGTCAATATCCGCTATTTCACTTTCTTTTCCCTTATCAATAACTGTATGAAAGACTGGGTAGCCATCATCATCGTGGAGGGGTGGAGGAACCGCCCATCAGTGTTCTGCTCTGCGCTTGGGATGGTGAGGGGAGACAAAGAGGAAGGAAGAGTAGAGAGGCAAGGGACCTGGGATATCACGAGATCCTGAGGGAAAGTATCCTGTATTCTTTCTATTTAAGCGTGTTTGATATTCATCCCAGACACAGGCAGTCCTGTGCATGGCTCTGTGTCTATTAGATTCAAGAAATCGGTCCAGTTCATTGACTGGGGGTCGAGGAGGGAGTCGTGTGGGCACAGGGTCAGGCTCAGTAGGTGTGATGCTGTGGGCGATATTTCTGGAGGTGGTGATTGCAAGGGATTCCAATTGGGTGATAGAGCCATGGAATCGTTTAAAGCAGTTGGTGATAGCATCTGGATGCAGTGGTTGGTCCATATCTCCTGGAGGATAGTTAATTCTCGCCGCAAAGCCAGACAGTTGAGCTTTAGCTCGCTCAATAAGTACAGTGGCAGGGGGTGGCTCTAGAGGGTTGCTGAGATAGGAGAAGGTTTTGACAATTTCACAACCTTAAATGGCATTGGTTGCAAGCTCGAGGGGATCTGCTGCTTTGTCCATGGCTTATTCAACAGTATCAGTGCGGTAACTTGCTTCTTGGGAGCTGGCGGGATCTGAGCTGGTTCCATGATGTGAATTCCACATGGAGTGTGTTAGGCACAAACGACTCCCGCGAGGATTACATGACTTTTCAGGAAGAATTGCATGAGTCCGAACCTACTTAGAAAATCACCCCCAACCGGCCTCGGCGTTCGCCCTGGGAGTCATCACAGGCGCCTTGTGCAGTTGCTCGTTCACTTAGAAAAACGAGAAATTGAAACACATCTTGTAACCCATATACGTCGTCGCTATCTATCCAATTGGATGTTATCCACAGGGTATATAAGAGGGCGTCTCTGGCTACGTCTGGGAAGTGGAACGAAGCGATTCCATCAAGAACTCGCAGAGATGCACCACAGTAAGGTTAAGTGAGCCAGGGTAGTCCTAGACAGGTTTGAATGCACAATTGGAGTTGGCTACTCCGACACACACCAAGAGTACGCTGACGCCCCCATAATGCCTATAAGGTCAATGAACCTATCAGAACAAGTTGATAAGGAGAGGCAGTGAAGACGAGAAGGTATTGGCCCGATCGTGAACACAAGTCAGCCAGAAAGCCCGCTGCAGAGCCAGATAAGCCGGCACGAAGCAGACCCAGCCAAGAACCAAGCTGGCCCCTAGAAGTTCTAAGAAGTTATTGATGCGTTCCAAACTGGGCGGCCCTATGTTAACAGCCGAAAGAAGGATGACAACCCAGAATAAGTGGGTCCACACCCTCAGAGAAGTCAGGAGCTCTGATCATACCATCAGCTGAGCAAGGGAAGATAAGGTTTCAGGGTCAAAGCGGGTTCGCTCATGGATCAAGAGACTAAGGTTGGGAGGAAAAATACTTGTTTATATGTAAACCATTGTAGTCCGCGAACAAGCAAACGCGGGATATAAATATTGAAGTGCCTCCCTAGCTTTAGCCATCATCAAGCAACGGAGAAGTGATCTTATCAATATCATAAATTACTCAGGAATCTTTACCTACAAGCCTTCCTAGACAATCACCGTTTACGAAGAAAGATTTAAGCCTAGTTCGATTCGCTTGCCCTTAGAATCGACTACCCTTAATAGTCTATTGCTATTTCTCCTTGTTACCAAGGCTCAATCCATGACTTGCGGTCATCTCGTAGTCATACCTCAGGAATCACACATGCTGCTAGCTGATTCCACCCTCCTCGAAGAGCTTTGGCTCAAACCACGTCCCTCAAATTTCATCTCCTCCTTTGAGGAAATACTCGAAAACTCCCACCTGGAGGTTCAATCCTATAAACCTCCGGAACCCTCCTGGTTCACCAATCCTCTACTCGTCCCTACAGAAAAAGATTTCCCAGAAATATATGAACATTTTTACGGTCCCACCTTCCTGTGGAAACCGTTAGTTGACTATGACACCGAAAAAAGAAGGAACCTCCAGTTCCTTCAGTATCATACACTGCTCTTTCGCACCCTCTGCTAGGGGTTTTGGAAGACATCCCAACTCACAATAAAACAATGTCCACACGACAATTGACTGTGGAAACCGATAAGGCAATGTCCAACATCTAAGAAGTTTTGCTGGTAGGAAGCGATCATGCACCTGGACACTCCAGGTCACCTTTGGCACTCCACCACCTATAACAGCCAAGTGGGGTCAGAAGGTCTGCCCCTGGAACTCGATTAAGTACTCCCAGTCCCCCCGACGCCAGAAATCCAGCTATGGAAAGATTAGCATAACGCATAGACCAGGCAATGGGCTACTTTGACCATACCCTCCAGGAATCGGTTGATATTCAACATTTGGCCTACCATGAACTATCTAAACAAGCTCAGGATCAGGCAAACTAGCTCCAGCACCATGCCCAACAGATAACCCGTGCGGAACAAATTATTGGCGAAGAGTTGAAACTAGTCAATTCGGGACTTGAAATGTTAGCAACCAAAACAGTCTCACTTCAAGATGCAACCACCAAACGGTTGGAAGCAAAGTTGCGAGTACAAGAAAAGCGGGCTACACACCACGAAGCGGTAAGTACCCAACTTCATGCTAACATTGGGGCTACAGGACAAGAGTCCCTTGATCGAGACCGCCAGCTAGAACAGGCTTTGGCTAGGCAAAAAGCCGAACTCCTACAAGGACAAGTGGAGGCACAAAAAGAACAGGAGCAGAACAGAGAGGAGTTTTGAGACCTTCTCCAGCGCCTCGAACAAGAGCGTGCAGAAAGAGAGGCCTATGGGGCCAGACCGAATGCCGCATCAGAGCAACTAAATCGAATGTTAACTCGGATGAATGAAACTTTGGTGCAACTACAGGTTGCAATAAACCCACCAAGTGTGTGGGAAACTATGGCACCAAAGACAGTGGAAAATCCCGGATTAGAAAAACGAACCATGGCTGATGGAAGGGAACAATTTCGCTTTATCCTTGCCAGAGAAAAGAGAAAAGGAATAGACAAGGGAAAGGGGGTGGATCGCAGTGATGGAAACGGCAATGGCGGAAAAGAACCACCACCTCCTTTCCCGGCGAATGCACCCAACCCGGAAGATGATGAGCCAGGTTCTGAAGACAGAGGTGGCCCCTCTCGACGAGGAGGGGAGCCGTCACGAAGACCCTTGCCTGGCCGTAAGGTCGAATCTGAATCAGATACTTGGGTCGACCGACTAGGACAAGCATTATCCAAGACCAACCGCCGCCAAGCGGATCCACCTTTCAAATGCGAAAATAAGCCTACTCAGGATGTGCGAATATGGCTACTAAATTGAGAGGACTACTTTGGGAGAAACCCATGACAATGGGAGGATGACGAGGAAGGCATCAAATATGCGTTGGGAGGAATAGAAGGAACCGAGGTGACCCCTTTCGCAATTACCTACTGGAAGAAAATGACGTGGACCCACGGATTTCCTAAACATGAGGGTTATGATTTCTGAATCACTTTCCGAGCGGAAGTTACAGAACGATTCTGAGTACTGGATAAGGCACAAGAAGCCTTAGCCGAGATGGAGAAGGTCTGGTATACAGGGGACATAGAGAAGTATCTCCTTACCATGGAAAACCACAACATCGAGGCAAAAGTATCTGGCATCCATGGGAGAACCATAATTCACCAGCAACTTCCTATTGAGGACATGCGTACGCTATCCCATGAGAATCATGACTGGGATAGCGAATCCATCAAGGCAGTCCGCAGGGTTACCAAAGTGTAAGAATCGTTCAAAAAACTGCATGGTCTATAAAGAAAAAACGACCTGGGAAAAAGTTGCTTCCAGAAAAGAAAACGGGAGGAGGAATCCAAATCTAGCAAGACCACTTCTGGAAACAAAAAATGAAAAACCTATACGGCAGCTGAAAAGGCTGCCTACAAATTGAAAAAACAAGCGGAAAAAGGGAAAAAAGCCCCGCGCTGAAGGAAAGGTTGAGCACACAAATTGGATTGATGCTCATAAAGGAATCCCTAAGGAAAAAATTGGAGAGCGAAAGAAAGCCAACTAATGCACCCGTTGTAGGTTGGCCAACCATCCTTGGAGCTTCTGCAGGAAACAGGCTCAGGTATCGGTTATAGGACAGAAACGGGGAAAATTCAAACCCCTATATCGACGACCCCTGGTAACAAAGGGGCAAACAGCACCCACAACCAGGGTGAACCAAGTCAACCAGCCCAGGATTTGGGAACTGGACGACATTGATGAAACCTAAAAAACGGGGTTATCAGAAACCGGCAGTGACGGCGACCGGGTACTCGGTTATGGACCCTTTACCGAAACTGAAATCAATAAGAGGGCGTGACCTCTGCAAGGTCCTACAAGCAGATATTTCGCACTTCTCCATGTGAAATTCAAAACCAAGCGAGAATTACGAAAAGCAATTCAGAACTACGGGAGTACTGCAGACCTAAGAATGACAGGCGAGCAAGAATGGATCAACTTGGACGGCGGCTCGTGGTAGTCCGGGCCTGACTCCGGGAACATCAAACTCAAAAAGAAGAATCCGGAGCGCAACATTTGGTAACCGCTGAACCCTAGTACGGAAGACGGTCCATGTAGCCAACGTCCTTCTAAAGTCCTAAATCCCAACCAAAAGCTCCACAGAAGAGTGGACAGACAACGGTGGAAAGAAACCTTTTTAACAATTCCAAAGGGGTCACGATCGTACTGTTGATCATGAGAAACCTTCCAGGAACAAACTGAATATCAGAGTCGGCTGGACAAAGGCACAATGTGAGAAACGGACCGGGCCTAAGATATCAAGAAAAAAGAAGTTGCAAGAGAGTGAGAAACTACCGCTACCTGATACCCACGCTAAATGGAGCGGGGTAACGCTCTCCCGAACCTAGACTCCGGCTTGGTGACCAGGGGAGGCGCAAAAGACTAATGCGTATAACGAGGCGATGCGTGAAGACTCTCCAGAGTCCAAATATGCTGACATAGTGAATATGATACGAGTGCGGCTCCAGTGAAGACAAGAGCGTGGGCTGAGCAGGTCAAATGGCACCTGTATGGGAACCTTTCGGCAAGGGGTAAAGAGGGCTGGTAGTGGGCTGCCCAGTACACCACAAGACAAAAGATTTTAGTTTATCTGAGGAGGCTTAAATAGCCGAAACCGTGCGCGCATGGTAACAAACACCCTAGTTATCACAACAACGAAAATGGTACATAAAAGACCTGAACAGGCCCCAAGTGGCCATAACAAAAGACACAAAATAGAAGCACCAACACCACCTTATTACTCATGCCCAGAGGGCAAGGCAAGCATCGAAGCAAATGGAGGACGAATTCAGATTATTGTACTATTAGACTCGGTGTCTAATATATTCCTAATTAACTAAGAACTGGTTAATAAATATCATCTGCCATACCACACACGCACAAATGGCTTGGACATTTATATCTTAGAAGGAACGACAGCCGCAAATGGGGGAAAACACGACACATACCCCATTCATTTAGAGTTCGGGAGCAATGCCAACTGATCTCACATTTTATGCGAAATTGCCAACGCTGGCAAATATGACCTTTTGTCAACTTTTGGATGGTGGCATACAGAACATCCCATCACGCACATCGAAGATGCGCAAAAATGGATATTTAAAAATGAAAAATGTCAGAGTCATGTTAATGATGAAGCCATAGACCTGATATTTTAATGGGACGAGACCGTGGCATATCACCCAGAAGCATAATATATAGGAAGAATCGAGGTCCCACCTACGTCCGAGGCAACAAAATTCTCACAAATACCTCAGGAGTACCATGAATTCAAGAGGGTTTTTGCACCGGAAACGGCAGAGAAACTAGCGGGAAGGAGAACCTTTGACCTTGTAATCGATTTAATACCTGGCGCAGTACCACCATGGGGCCCGATATACCCCATGTCAGCTTACCAGTTGCATTTGCTGAGGAAATACCTCCAGAAAATGCAGGATCAAGGAAAGATCGTGGAAAGCAAATCTCCTGCAGGGGCTCCTATTTTATTTGTCCCTAAACCTGACGGTTCAAAGAGGTTATATGTGGATTACCGACAGTTAAATAAGTTAACGGTAGCCAACAAATACCTGTTCCCCCTAATGAGCGAGCTCCGCGTGTGAGTGGCTGGGGCCAAAATATTCACTAAACTCGACATGAAAGATGGATATCACCTCCTGAGAATAAGGGAAGGAGAAGAGTGGAAAACAGCATTCCGGACCCGATATGGCCACTTTGAATACAAAGTAATGCCATTCGGGCTGGTCAACGCGCCGGCCACATTGCAGGCCATGATGAACAAAATTCTGCACGAACTTTTGGATCATGGAGTACTGGTATACCTGGACGATATCCTAATTGACTCCAAGACAGAGAAAGAATACTTCGACTTGGTCAGAAAGGTCCAGTCTCGCTTGGAAGAATATGATCTAGCGGTATCAACCACCAAGTCGGTTTTCCACGTAAAAACGGTGGAGTTTTTGGATTATATTGTGGCAATCAATGGAGTCACCATGAGTGAAAGAAAGGTCGAGAGCATAAAAAATTGGAAGGCTACAAGGTCTGTCAAGAAGGGGCAAATATTCATTGGCTTAGCCAATTTTTACTGATGTTTCATTAAAGATTTCTCTAAAATCTGCAAACCAATTACCGAAACGTTGAAGGGTGACCCCAGGATATTCAGCAGGGGGCCAGAACAAGATGGGGCATTTGAGGAACTCAAACAAAGATTCATCTCAGCCCTAATACTCTGTCATTTTTACCCAGACAGAGAAACCATTGTGGAAACCAATGCTAGCGATTTTACGCAAGGGTGTGTCCTCTCACAGTTTAAGGACAAAAAGCTACATCCTGAGGCTTTCCACTAACGAAAGCTGAGCCCCGCTGAACGAAATTATGAGATCCATGAAAAAGAGCTTCTAGCGATCTTAGAAGCATTAAAAGAATGGAAACAATACGAGGTGGGGACAGAAAAACCAGTGACGGTCTACACTGATCATCAAAATCTACAAAAATTCCTTACAACCAAGGTATGGAATCCGCGGCAAATACGGTGGGCCCAGCAACTGACGAACTACAATTTCAAGATAGTCTATCGACCAGGTAAACGTGGCGTAAAGCCTGATACATTGAGCCGACGGCCGGAGCAACGTCCTGAGGAGGGAGTTGCCCATAGCGAACAATCAATACTCAAGCCGTCTCACTCCCAAATCACACTGGTGCAGTTAAACCAACCAGAAAGTAAGGAAAGAATAAGCAGCACAGAGTCTACAGGTTCCTTGCCAATAAAATTGTTAACTCCAAAAGCAAGTATGCCTACGAAAGGGTCCCAAATAGCAGCCGGACATGACCTGTATGAACTGGAGGACTTTTTAATCCCGGCCAAAGGACAAAGGTTGGTAGAAACCAGAATCTCCAGTGGACTGCCACAGGGAACATACGGAAGGTTAGCACCGCGCATGGAATGGCTGCCAAATATGAGATCAGTATTGGCGGAGGAGTAATTGACGCTGATTACACCGGAGATGTCAAGGTTATCATAATAAACCATGGATATCAAGATTGCCAGGTTCACAAAGGGTACCGAATGGCACAAATGATCATTGAGTATATACACATGGCTGAGGCGATAGAAGTTGACAAACTAGCTGAAACTGCAAGAGGCAAAGACAGATTTGGAAGTAGGGATGTATCACCCAGACGATCAATCGGAACTAAGACCCAAGTAATGGTCGCATTATTACAAGTGGACCAGGCCGAAAATGAGTTCCTTGATGAAATAGACTATCAAGCATGACAAGACAAAGGGATACCCCTAATGTCTAAGGCTATAATGTCCAAGGTCGATATTAGGAAATATGACCAAACATTATAAAGAACCATTGAAGAGGCAGCCCAGAATGATCAAGACTGGCAGTATCGCAAGCAGGAATTGGAAACATTAACCAATGCGGGCAAACTATTACCAAGGGACTGGGTGATAACTGAAGGTCTGATCTACTACAAGAATCGCTTATACATTCCAGAAAGCGAACAGCGGCAGACAACTATACCCAAGGTTGCCACTACTCTAAGGTAGCCGGACACTTTGGACAGGAAAAGACTCTTGAAATTGTTACCAGGGACCTTTACTGGAAAGTGCTGACCGTGTGGATAAATGACTACGTACGGTCATGCGACGAATGTCAACATAATAAATCCCCATGATATGCGAGGTTCGGCCTCCTGCAGCCCCTGGAAGTTCTGTTCGCAGCCTGATCATCAATATTGACCGACTTCATCACACAACTACCAGAATCACAAGGAAGAACACAAATTATGGTAGTTGTGGATCGATTTACAAAGATGGCTCCCTTTATAGGGTTAGAAAACAACGCAACGTCTGAGGATTTTGCGAATGTATTTTTACGGGAAGTCTGGAAGCAACATGGTCTTCTGGCGGAAATTAAATCTGACATGGATGCAAAATCTTCACGAGAATTCTGGGAATCCCTATGCAAAAACCTAGGGATAAAATGAAAGATGTCAACTGCGTACCACCCCCAAACTGATGGACAAACTGAAAGGACCAACCAAGTACTTGAAGGATAACTTAGGAACTTTGTCAATTATGATCAAACGGACGGGTACCAGTTGCTCCCACTAGCCGAGCATGCCTACAACAATTCGGTAACCTATGCTCATGGCATGTCACCCTTCTATGCAAACTATGTATTCTATCCACAAACAGAATGCATGAAGGAACATGATGCCCAAAATCTAGGCGCCCAGCTATACGCACACTGGATGCATACAATACACCAACAGGCCAGAGAAACATTGGAACAAACACGGGAAAATATGAGCAAATATTACAACTGCAAGGCTAAGCAGCAACCAGACATCAAGGTCGGGGACCTGGTCAGGTTAAATGCAAAAAATATATGAACTAAGCGACCCTCGAAGAAGCTGTGCCCAAAGCTGTATGGCCCATTTAAGGTATTGGAAAAAAGGGGACAACTTGCCTACAAACTAGAATTATCACCAAGATGGAAAATCCATCCAATATTTCATGTATCATTGTTAGAACCTTATCGGACATCAAATCGACCAGAAAGGGAACAACCACCACGCGAGCCAGAAGAAATCGATTCAGATTTTGAATGGGAAATCGAAAGAATCGTGAAGAGTGAAATAATCTCTTATACCCGGCGCATGGGAAGTTGGAACCGGCAGATGCGTGAGTTACGGTATTTGGTGAAGTGGACTGGTTGTTCCGAAGATGAAAATACTTAGGAACCACCTGACCAGTTAGAGCATGCAAGTGAATTGGGGGAGGCATTTCATAGGAAGAATCCGGATATGCCAAAGTGGGCAGATGTTGAATGACAAGGAAAAGGTTTTTCTAGCGTGGCCAAACAAACGTGTTAGATTTTTTACCCTACCAAGTCAAGTTCAAAAAGGAGAAGTTTATTTAATTTTTTAATGTTTAAGGTTGTTTTTATATTGGGCAAAAGAGAGGGTAACTTTGGAAAAAGTGATTTGGGACAACCGCGCGGAGGAGGGAGCTCGTGTTAGGCAGAAACAACTCGAGAGAGGATTACATGACTTTTCAGGAAGAATTGAATGAGTCCGAACCTCATCAAACAATCACCCACCTCCGGCCCCGGCGTTCCCCCTGGGAGTCTTCACAGGCACCTTGTGCAGTTGCTCGTTCACTTAGAAAAACGAGAAATTGGAACACATCTTGTAACCAGTATACATCGCCTCCGTCCGTTCGACCGGATGCTCTACGCAGGGTATATCAGATGGCATCTCTGGCTACGTCTGGGAAGTGGAACGAAGCGATTCCGTCAAGAACTCGCAGAGTTACACCCCACTAAAGTTAAGAGAGCCCGGGTAGTCCTAGACGGGTATGAATGCACAATTGAAGTTGGCTACTCCGACATACAACGAGAGTACGCTGACGCCCCCATAATGCCTATAAGGTCAATGAACAGATCGGAACAAGTTGTATAGGAGAGGCAGTGAAGACAAGAAGGTATTGGCCCGATCGTGAACTCAAGTCATCCTGAAAGCCCACTGCAGAGCCGGATAAGCTGGGACGAAGCAGACTCAGCCAACAACAAAGCTGGCCCCGGGGAGTTCTAAGAAGTTATTGGTGTGTTCCAAACTGGGTGGCCATATGTTAACAGCCGAAAGAAGGATGACAACTCACACTAAGTGGGTCCATACCTGCAGAGAAGTCAGGAGCTCTGATCATACCATCAGGTGTGCGGGCGAAGAGAAAGTTTCAGGGTGAAAGCGGGTTCGCTCATGGATCAAGAGACCAAGGTTGGGAGGAAAAATACTTGTTTTATATGTAAACCAGTTGTAGTCCGCGAACACTCAGACACGGGATTTAAATATTGTAGTACCTGCCGAGCTTTAGCCATCATCAAGCAACGGAGAAAATATCTTATCAAAATCATAAGTTACTCAGGAATCTTTACCTACGATCCTTCCTAGACAATCTCCGTTTACTAAGAAAGATTTAAGCCAAGTTCGCTTCGCTTGCCCTTAGAATCGACTACCCTTAATAGAGTGGTGTTCAGGTGTGAGAACGTGAGAGGTTACATGAAGAGTAAGTGCAGAACAAGGGTCTTAGGTATGGGCGATGCTGAGGTAGTGTCTTGATACACTGTTCATGGCGGAGGAGGGGGTCTTTATAGGCTTCTTCGCTCTAGGGTCTTCGAGTATCTAGTCTTCTTCAACTGAGGTGTCTTCATAGATACTTGATAGTGCATCTGCAAGGACATTGTCTTTGCCAGGTCTGTGTGTGATATCGAAATCATAAGATGAAGGAACATGAAGCATCTAGTTTGACGATAAGGTAGGTCAGTCTGCTTTAGGAATAAGGATTGTACCTTGTTAACAGACACAACAGTGAACTTGGTGCCATATAGGATTGGATGGAATGCCTGAATGGCATCCACAATCGCCAAAAGTTCCAATTCATGGATAGGGTAGTGCAGCTGACTTGTTGCAAACTCTCTGCTGGGAAATGCGGCAGGGTATGCTTTCGCAGGAGAGGGTCCTTGTCCAACCAATGCGGCTAATCCAACCTTAGAGGTGTCAGTTATGAGGTATATTGGATCAGCTGATGTTCCATATGAGATGGGGCGGAGCGGGATTGTTTCCTTGGCCAGGCACTTAACCTGTTTGAAGGCTTCCTCATGCAAGGGTCGCAATTCAAACACTTCTTCGGAAATTAGGTCCTAGAGGGGGGCAGTAGTGGATACAAGGTGTGGGGGGAATTGTGCGGAATATATCACAACTCCAATAAAGGTGTGAACTGATTTTTTCGATGTTAGTGTAGGCCCGTCTTTGATGGATCGAATTATTTCAGGGTTTTCATGAATTCCTCTCTCAGCTATAACATGTCCTAGGAGAGAGAGCTGGGTGGCGAAGGATTTGCACTTTGCTGGCGATGCATTGATATGGTGCTGCTTCAGTCTTCCTAAGACTGATCTGATATGCGAAATATGGTCCTTTACAGTTTCTGAGTAGATGGTAATGTCATCCATGTATGCCCAAACGAATATTTCTATATATCCATCTAGGACAAATTCTATAACTTTTATAGCTGTAGCAGGGGCGTTGGCATCTCCTTGCAGCATAACTCTACATGCAAAGGATCCAAAGAGTGTCTTGATGGTGTTGTATTTCTCATCGCTAGGAAGTACTCGAATTTGGAAATACCAATTTGCTAGGTCTATGGTGGATCTGAACTTTGCTCTGGCAACAGTTCTTGGTATCATGCCTTGGTTGGGAATCGCTCCAAGTTCCTTGATAGTAATATCGTTTCTGAGTACAAGATCTGCAAGCAGTCTGATTTCGCCATTAGGTTTTAGCATGGGGAATATGTTGACTAGGTTGTGTGCTTGTCTTGAGTAAATGATTCCTTTTGCTTTCCAGTCTTCGATTAATGCTCAGTATGCTGGCATGATCTTGTCAGGGAATGAGAAGAATCTCGGGTTATGGTCATAAATTTTATCTTTCAGCTGGTTGTGGTGGTTGACATCTCTCAAGGGTGGTACTTCCGCTGTCTTCTTGCCAGGGAATACAGTAGGAAACTCGGAAATGAAGTCAGGAGCATCTGCTTCATGCATGGCTGAAAATCGTGCATATGTTGGTTTCTTGCAGGTTCGGGTAATTCCTTTATCAGGGAATGTGATAATAGATTTTCCGCAATCTAGTAGAGCATGGTGGGTGGTGAGGTAAGGCATTCCTAGGAAGATATCATAGTTGTCCTGGGAACAGACAAGGGCTTCAGAGATATCGCTGTATTCCTTTTCAATCTGAATAACAGTCTTATCCACATAGTTGATTGCTGAGTGTGATCCTTTAACTGCCATCTTCAGGTTGATAGGAGTCTCGAGGTCTCTAGTAGGGATTTGGTGGGTAGTGACAAACTTCCATGATATCAAGTTGTGTCCTGTGGTTCCTGTATTGAATAGTGCCTTTGCTTTATGGCCATTGACTGTGATGTATGCTTCGAGGGCTTGGGATTGAGTTCCACTAGGTCCTGCATGGTTTGTAGTAACAGTAACTGATTCCTTCATATTGGTATCATCTTCCTGGGTGTGGTATGTTCTTCTGACATTCTGGGGTCTCCTGGTTCCGCCAGGGCCTCCATTTCCTGGCTGCAGGATGCTCCTAAGCTTCTTCTTCTCAAAGCAGTTATCGGAGTAGTGTCCATGTTTTCCACAATAGTAACAGTCATTGTCTCTCCTGCGCCAATCCTGCTCAGCCTAGGACACTCTTAGATGCTGAGAGGGGTTGTGGGAGAACCTTGGTTGATTTCGTTAAGTGGTGTTCTGGGGGAACTTCGGTGCTTGTTGGGAAACTGCATTGGAGATTGCATTTCCTTGACGATTTCTATAGAGTCCTGTAGAGTGGGCAATGGCATCTCGCTTTTCCGCTATCTCCACTGGCTGGTCAAAGGAGGTATTTGAAGTGATTTGTGGTTTCACTTCTCACATGAGTTTGATATCCATGGTATCTAGGAGTCTCTACTTCGCTGAATATTCCAAAATTGTTCCTTCCGGGAGACTGTCTCTCAAGGTTTCAAGTCTGATTACAGTATCGGTAATCTGAGCTGTTTTTCCGCTGCAGGTTTGCTTGACTTGTACCCACTGTTCCTACATGGTATCTGTGGATGTGGATAGAAGGAAGTAGGCCTCTAATTTCTGTTTGAGTCCAGCAACTGTCTGGCCCTCTTGGAATGCTTCATATTGGGTGAATTTATCAAAAGCTTTCTCTCTGCAATAGGCTCCATAGTATTGCAGGGCTTCTGGGGCATCGTCAGTTATGCCAAAGCTGGCGATGTATCGATGGATTGTGTTGAACCAGGAGTTGATTCTCAATAGGTCTCAATCTTTTCGTTCTCCCGTGAATGTAAATGGTGCAGGCCATTTAGGACAATTATTTCCCTCTGGTGGAACTGACATAGCGATAGGTGCAGGGCTTGGATTGCTTGGTGGACTGGGTGGACTAGGTGGTCTTGGTGGACTTGGTAAATTGTCTGGTGCAGGGCTTGGTTCTCTTGGTTCTCTTGGTAGATTGGGCGGTCTAGGTGGCAAAGCTGGGGGTACTGGTCCTGGAGAATCCTCTGGACCGGAATCTGATTCTGATTCTGAGCTTGTTCTTTCTTAGATTGGACTTCCTGGTGGAGCTGTTCTTGGACTTGTTCTTGGACTTGATCTGGAGCTTGGGCTTAGACTTGGTCATGGGCTTGGTCTTGGTCCTCTTCTTCGCTGCTGCCGCTATATACTAAAGATGGTTCTGAATCCTCAGATGGTCCTGCAGGTGAGGGTACTGGTACTTGACTTTGAGGTCCTGAGGAGGATGCTACTGATCCTCTAGTGGAGTGCCTTCTGGTATCTCTGGGAAGCAAAATGGCTGCTAGCTAGCGGGAGCAGGTCTTGCCTGGAGTCCGCTCAAGGCCTTCTTGGAAACAGGGAGGTGTACTAGTACTGCAGGGTCAAGGTAGACGAAGGGAGATTAGAGCTCTGCCAAAGATCAAAGGTATACTTGAGTTTAGGTCAAAAAATGTAACCTACTCCCAAGTGTCTCGAGCATCCCAAAGGGACCCTGAAGATACTATTAGGATAGGGGTAGAAGTGTCAATGGATAGGT
This sequence comes from Tuber calosporum, assembly GCA_003316355.1. Taxonomy (NCBI): domain Eukaryota; kingdom Fungi; phylum Ascomycota; class Pezizomycetes; order Pezizales; family Tuberaceae; genus Tuber; species Tuber calosporum. Next base: position 18,612 of record QFET01007477.1, on the reverse strand, counting down.
CTTCAATAGACAAGGAAAAAGGTATGGAACTAATAGAATGAGTGTTCAACCTGTAGAATTAAAGATGATAGTCCTGTGAGCCTTGAGAGTCCGAATCCTTAAGTGATTTTAGGCTCTTTAAATACAAAAGATTGTTGCTAGGGAAACTTCACAAAAGAGCAAATATCCTGTCCAACAAACATGCTAACTGAGGCAGCATACCAAGGTAACTAAATTTGGAAAACAGAGGGTTAAAAGCGACAGGATGGAGCTAACAAAACAAATAATGGAATCCAAACAGGAAGGAACAAGAGATCGCCAGTACTATACAAATCCAGTAGGTATAGCAGGAGGATAGCGATACCCAAATGGGTACAAGCAGGGAGGGGAGTGATAAGTGAAACAAGGAAAGAATAACCAGTTAGGAAGTCATAACCAAGTAGGGAAGGACAACCAAATAGTAGTGCTTATCAGGTATAAACCCAAATAAGTAATAACCAACACCAAGTCAGTTGTAATAGTAGAAACATAATAGGATTCTGTTACACCAAGGCATTTCCTGTTGTCCGACAAAGGTGCTGGTAATTACTTGAGGGTGCTTGATCATGTTGATCCAGTTTTCTTTTACAATTGCCCACACTGCAAGGGCATTGACATTTATAGCCACCATGTGGTCTGCTGCCTATGCGTCTTGGCGTGTTCGATTAATTCCTTTAATGAACTGTCGTCTCAGCGTACCATCGTCCTTGTTAGCCTCTGTAGCTGTCAGGCGAAAGTCATTCTAGTATTCAGTAACTGGTTCCTTTCCCTGCCTTCGATGGTCGAGCTTTGTTCTCGCTGCATTTTCTGTATCCATATCCCCAAACAGGTCTTTTTGGGCTGTAGTGAATTCCTCATAGCTAGTCCAGGTCTGTATTTTGCGTCCCTCTGCAAACGGAGTTATCCAGCTTGCTGCTTCATTCCTTAGCAGGCCTTTGACATAGGTAATGTGTTCTATATGTCGTGTTTCACGGGTCGCTTCAAACTATGATTGGCATTGTACTAAGAAGGTTTGTAGTTTGGTCCTTATGACATGGAAGGTAGGGGGTTTCTCGACCTTGATCCAGTTGTTGGTTGTTTCTCGGTGATTGTTGATTAGGTTCAGGATTTCTTGGAACTGTGCAGTTTTGAATCCTGCTGGTTGAATTCCTGCTCCACCATCAGCTGTTGCTGGTCCTGGAATAGACATTCTTTCTGGTCTTGGTGTTTCGGGTTCTAGGGATCCGGCTGGTAAGGCAGGATCAGGTGTGACTTGCCTTGCAGTCCTTGGTGACTGACTTCTGGATATGTTTGTACTATGTGCTTCTTCAAGTGCCGGACCAAGTGTTGAGGTATTGATTTCTCCCTCTGTGAGGTCGATGTCCTTGTCTGTAAAGTCTGCCGTTTTGTTGTTAGGTGTTGCTTAGGTGATGCAACTAAATATGACATTCCTATGCTGTTAGCTGACTTGCAACAGGCAGCTACTTCTCTGCGGGATGTATGAATATAACCCTGTTGCCTTTTAGTCCGGTACGGGCTGTGGCCCTAATCTTAGCCACTAGGGTAGGAGTACTATGGCAAAGAGATGTACTAGGTAGAGATCCACTATTGCTCTTAGGCCTATGCCTACATTGTATTGATAGCCGAACCCTATGGTCCATATCGTACAACGCCAATAGAGGAGCGGAGAGGTGAAGAGGTAAAGTAATTGTATAGGAAAGAACTTAGATGGTTGCGTGAAGAGTCCTAACTACCGCCCCTTTTCTTTCTCACTTTAATTTTTTTTTATTTTTTAATTTTTTTTTTTATAGTATATTCTTTGTTTAAGGTACAAAGCTTGTATGCATCGCAAGATATGACTTTGAAAAACCTTACCTCCCCACCCCAGGGATCAAAACCCGTACTCCCAGGACCCTCTGGTATGGGCCAAACTGCAGATTCCTACCCGCAAACAAACAAACGCCTAGCTGAAACAACAAGGTGAAAGTAAGATGAAGATAAGCAGGAGAGCAAAAGGAAAACCCTTGACGTAGACTCCAAATATCAACAAAATAAAAGAAACCACAAATGAAAACCTATCCCAACACTCAAAGAGATACAGGACCAGGAGCCACCTATAACCAGATACAACCGATTGGGGCAGCCATTACTTCAAACCCAACCAGCATTAGAAACACCAAAGGAGACAGTGCAATAGCATGACCTAGCGTAACCGGGAGGGCTTGCGACCATAGTAAAGGTCGCGAGAGCAGGGGTGTGATGCCGTGCACCATAAAGTGAGGGGGAGCAGTAAGGTGCTAGCCGATCCAACTGACGGGAGAGGAGAGGAAGGGTAAGTCAATCACCAGAAAAAGCAGACTAGGCAGACCATGGCCACCGCTTTCCTGAATTGTAAAACGATCACCGCCGACCAAGAGAGAGACCGCAGCGCTACTAGCCGAGGGTGTTCCTCGCCAAAGCCACTAACCAGCCGGGGCCGTATTGGCAGGGCGTCCGGTACCGACAGCGCCGACCGTCAACGTAATGAGAGCTGTTGCCGACCGTGCAATTGCTAAGCAAGGCCTAGCAAAAGCGGGGTATGAGGGGGAGAGGGGACATTGTGAGATGAAACCAACAAGAACCCCTATGTGAGGGTATCCCCTAGCAAGGGGGACGAGAGGAGGAGGGGCCCCCAACACCCCTAGGCAGAATAGCCATCAAAGGGGGAGGGGGATGGGAGGAGGATAGTTGGTGATGAAACTTGTGGTGTTGAGATTTCAATCGCCGTGTGTGTGGAGGAGACGGAGGATGTCCTAACTACAGGTCCCCTAGAGGTCCTTATATAGGCACTCTTCCCTCAACCCCAACCCTGGTGACTCATATCTATGAGTCACACTCTCGGCATGACTTATATCTATGAGTCTCAGTCTCAGCATGACTCATATTGAGTACTACTATAAAATCCATCAGCTGATTCCTATGAGTCAACTGCACAGCTTACCAAACTAATCAAAACTCATAAAACAAGTCATGTGCCCTAAGGTGGTCACATGTGCAAAACCCATGACTCATTCTATAAGTCATGTGCAAAAATCATTACATCATATGACTCACAAGGGTGGGTCATGGGCACAATCAACCAATCAATATATAACAATGATTGCACTAGTGTGCATCATTTGAAACCCCATGACTACTAATGAGTCATAGTGCGAAATCTGACAGTCTTATGACATAACTATGAGTCATGTGAAATCCTACCTTGCTTAGTCACTAATCGTGACACCTAGGGACTAAGTGGGAGTGTCAGATGAGATAGTGAGATTGTTGCAGGTAATGAAAAGGTAATGGCTGATGTAAAACTGACCATCATATGTGCAAAAAAAAAAAAAAAAAAACCAAAACTGAGCAGGCATGACCACAGTTGAAATAGTAGAGAGAGTACTAATAGTATTCATGCCTTCTTATTGGCAACCACGTGGGATTTTCTGATATTCACTTTCCCCACCTCTCCTTCCTCAGGTCCAACCAGCCGACCACTAGCCCAAGCCCCTTTGTGACACTTCCCACAAAGTGCCTTAATATGGGAAAATTTAAGGCGCAAATAAGAGGAAAAGAGGAAAAAAATAAAAGCAAAAAAGAAGAAGAAAGGAACGCGCAGGCATCATGATGGCCTGATTCGCCGCTATGTGTTTGCTGAACCTGGAAAGCCAGTAGTTAGTAGCATATAGTGACATGAAGAACGTGGATCTTTTCAGTATTTGTACCATGCAAGCCAATTCCAAAAATGGGCAGATTGGGCCTCTCAGAAGGCGGAATGGCATCCTTTCGCTAGACGAACCTGAGATGGAGATACAGTAGTTAGTAAAAAACTGGGAAGAGTAGGAGATATTCTAAGTGGCTATACCTGATGCAGGCGAGTGGGTACTGAGTCTACTAGAGACAGGAGCTCATCGGAGGAAATCGAGTGCCACTCTTCTGTAGTGGCAGTACATAGAGACTGATTTGTAGTAGGAAATGGATTGGGTTTGCGAATATGGTCTTTAATAGTCGGCCAAATATTTTCAATTGGACTGCAGTCAGATGAGCAGGGAGACCAATCGATGAAATAGCCCCATATTCCAAGCTCCCGAAGACGATTTTGTGTGTGAATAGCCTGATAAGGGCTGGCATTATCTGGTTGTAAGTAAACATAGTCTAACTGAAGCTGGGATTGCACCTGCCAAAACTGGAAGAATTCAGGAACTATATGAGTAGTAAAAGAAGTACCCTAAATAGTTGTTCCCCATTCCTTATCCCAAAAGATTAGTGGTCCCTTCTCACGCCCCTTAAAGCAAGCCCAAACCATAATCGTCTTCAACTTCTTAAACTTGGTACCCAAACAATCCTCTAGATCTTCCTCGCCAGGCTACCTTATAACCCAGCCCCAATTATTAGAAGATAAGCCACCAATATTGAAGGCAGATTCATCACTCCAGATCGCCTACATATTTTAGATACTGTTGTAGTTAGTTACATACTACTGTACTAGTATGAGAAAAGCCTGAAATAAATACATATAAAAAAAAAAAAAAAAAAAAAAAAAGAGAGAGTAGAAAGGAAAGTTCAGACCTTATGCCAGTCATTGCAAGTCCAGTCTGCATAGTTTGAGCCCAGTCAAGGCGCTTTTCTTTTACCTTACATGATAGAAAAGGTTGTGAACAGGAAATTCTGCTGTGATAGCCCTCTGCGGAAAATGCAGTACGTAGAGTTCTCAAAGCTGCAGTGACTCCAGCCAGTTCTGCTACTTCAGTATATGGGAGACGGCGATTCTTCTGAGAAGCAGTATAAGAGTCTATTAGCCTTCTGCGGATTGGAGTTCTAAGAATCTTTGGCCGTCCTGCTTTGACTTTTTTGGGAGTTGCCGGAGCACTACATATAGAGTATACAGTGCTAACAGCCACCCCTACTTCTGTAACGATATGACAAAAGGTCCACTGGACATGGTTCTGCAGAGCTCGAATTGTAGAATGCAGTGAGGCGGTGATGATAGCAGTGTATGAAACCAGTCTGGGAGCAGAAGAAAGTGTTCTAATGCTAAGAGAACTTAGCGATGAGCCCAGGCGAGCAGGAGATGCTGTAGCCTCCTCTATCACAACTTGGTCCTATAATTCTTTTACTAATTTCAACAAAGACCCTATTATTTATGTACACTGTTTGGCGGAGCGCCTTCATTGTTTTTCTCCAAAAAAAAAAGTTAAACCTTTTGCACTAGCAATTCACCCTTGGTGTTGGTGTTGGTATTTCTATGGTCACGATACCAGAATGAGTTTCTGTTCAGTCTTTCTCCTCTGCTGACCACCCTCCACGGATTTACTTGGCAGCCCTTGTACGAAAATATATATATATATTATTATTTTTTTTGAACATTTTGGGTTGTTTTTATTCACTAACTACAAACTCTACGGGCTTTCTGTATCCTTAGATGTCTGCCCACTCTAAACCCCTCCACTTCCAATCCCTTTCCCACCACCTTCCCTCACCCGTTCTTCCTCGCCCTTATCCCCTCTCTCCTCAAACTTCTAGAACCAACCTCCGTGACTGCACCTGGGGTTGCGCCACATGCAATGGGTCGCGCCCCCCCACTCAGTCTCCTTTCCTCCTTCTCTCTCAAATATTGCTTTCTCCTCCTCTTCCTCCCCATTTCTAAATCCTTCTGCTTCTTCGCCTCCATCCTCCTCCCCACCACCTTTCCTTCCTCCGAGTTTCTTGTCCTCCACCCTCTACCCTCCACCTTTCTCCCCTCCCACTCCCGCTTTTCCCCCCACCTCAACTTCAACCAACCAGTCTCCCTCCCAAACTCCTTCACCAACTTAATCCCTTCCTCTTCGAACAACAATCCTTCCAAATCCACCCAATCGCCATCCATACCCCCCTCCTTCCTCCACCCCCTCAACATCTTTTCCCTTTCTTCCTTCCACCTCTCACAGTACAAAAGTACGTGATCCCTATCCTCCCTTCTGCCACATTCACACAACCCCTCTCCCTTCTCATATCTCGTACCTCTCATCATTCCATGTCCCACCCTCATCTGGAACAAAAACAAACTATCCCACCTCCTACCTCCATGCCCTTGCTCTCCCCCTACCCCACAACCAAAATACTCCTTCCCTGTCCTCTTCCACTACCAATACTCCTTCCACACTCTCTTCTCCCATTCCTTCCTCCTCTGCTCCCATTTTCCCCACGTTAATACCCCACCCACTTCCTCATCCTCCTCATAAAACATTCCCTCCTTCGCCAACTTGTCCACCTCCTCGTTCTCCCATATCCCTACATGCCCCGGTACCCATTCCAATACCACCTCCCAACCCCTCCTCTGCAAACACCTCGCCTTCTCCCTTACCCTCTGCTCCATCATCCCACACAAACCACTACCCTTCCTCAACCTCTCAATTACCCCCATATTATCCACTCCCACCACCAACTTTCCTAATTTCCCTTCATAATTCAGCACCTCATCCAAAACTCTTCCCAAACCCTCCATCTCCCCCTCCCCCACCGTCAAACCCCATCCCCCATTTACCCTCCAGCTACACAACACTCTCCCATATTCCCATAAACCCCCCCCCATTCCAATCCTACCATCCCTCTCACTCGCATCACTTAACCCTACCAAACAATCCTTCTTCCTCTCCCCCCGCTCCCTTTCCCATATCTTCTTCCTTTCCATCTTCGTTCCTCCCCATATAAAGCTCCAATTTAACCTCCCCCCTCTCTCCACCTCCACCTCCTTTCTTTCTCCCATCAACTTATATTCGCTCACCCCTCTCAATACCCTCCCCTCTCATCCCCCTCTCCAACTCCCTACCCCTAGCATCTCCTCTTCCCTCCCCTCCTCTCCACTTTCCCAAAATCCCCTCCTCATTAACCTTCTGCCCCATCTACTCACCCTCTTCTTCAATTCCGCTTCTATCGTTTCCCACCCCAACTCCCCTACCATAGCATCCACTGGTGTAGTCCTCCCCGCCCCTAACTCCATTTCCATCCCCTTGTTCCTTCAAACCTCCAACTTCCTCTTCATGCCCTCATCACCATTCCAATACACCTCCATCCCAAACATCACCGCCTTCATTACCACCATACCCAACAACTTCCTCAAAACCTCTACACTATCACCCTTCCCTCCCCTACCTAACAACTTCAATAACATCCTCCATCTCACCTCTCCTATACGCAACCTATTCCTAACATGACTCTCCCAACTTCCATTCCCTTGCCACCATACTCCCAACACCCTCACTTCCCTCTTCCTCTCAATCATCTCCCCTAACCACCTCACCTCCCTATTTCTCACCTCCCCACCTCTATCCACCCACAATCCTTCTAGCTTCAAAACCTGTATATCCACCTCCCATATCTCTAGCCCCCTCCTTAATCCCTTCTCCATCGCCTTAACCCTCTCCAATATTTCTTCCTCCCCAGTCCCTACCACCATAAAGTCCACATCATCCACACCCGCCACCATATCCATTCCCTCTACCGCCTCCTTCCTAACCTCCTCCAATACCCCACCCAACAAAAACATAAACAACACTGGGCTCAACAGCGACCCCTGTACTGTCCCCCACTTCAAATTCACCCATTCACCCATTCTACTCCCAATCCTTACCTTGACTCTCCTCTCCCTTAGAAATGAACTGATCTACTCCCTTAAGTACTCATCCACTCCTAACCCTTTTAGCCGTAATTCTATCTTTCCCACTCCAACGTTCTCATATCCCCCCTTCACATCCATACACAACAACAATCCTAATCCACCACCCTCCTCCCACTTCATCAGTAACTTTGCCACTGCCTCCAAACTACTCCTACCCTCCCTAGCCCCCCACTGCTCCCTACCCATTCCCTTATCCCCCCACTTATCCAACAATTTCACCACAACCCTTTCCAAACCTTTGCCCAAAACATCTAACAAATTAATAACCCTATAGCTGCTCGGCAGACTATAGTCCGGCTTCTTGGGCTTTCTCATCACCACTCCGATACTCTCCCTAAACCTCCCTGGCACATATTCCAGCTCCAAACTCCTCCTCATTATCCTCAATATCACCTTCCTTCCCCAATCCAATCCCCACACCATCTTTACCACCTTCCCTCCCAATCCATTAATTCCCACTGCCTTACTATCATTCTGCTTCCATATCGCCTCTTCCACCAGTTCCTCATCCAATTCCACATCTTCTCCAAAACCCTCTTCCTCCTGACTCAACTCCTCCTGCTTTCCCAACCCCCTCCCTATCGCCCTTCCCTTCCCTTTATCATCATCCACCAACTCCCCCCACTCCCCCCTTATACTCGGGACATCCATTATGAAATCCCTATCCGTTTTCACAAACCTAAAGCTGTCCAACAAACTCAACTTTTCCAAATGCCTACCCCAATACTCCCCTTTCTTCACCTCTATCCTTTCCCTATACCTCCTCCTCTCCTCCATACACTTCATCCTCACCTCACTCACCCTATTCCTCTCCCAATCTACCTCCCACCTCCTAACCTCCTTCCTCATCCCCTCCAATTCCTCATCCCACCACTTCTTCCTACCCCCTTTCCACTTCCTCCTCCCCTCACACCTTTTCACCCTCTCCCACACCCAGTCTTCCAACTCCTCTACCACCCTGTCCAAATCTCTTCTCCTCCACCTCTCTTCCCTCCTCCAACTCTCCTCACCTCCCCACAACCTCAATTCCCCTTCTACCCTTGCCCAATCCACACCACTTCTCAACAACATATCCTTATCCACCTTCCATCCTAACAACTCCACCTCAACCTCCATCGGTTTGTGATCCAAACCCACAATACCCTCGCCCACCTTCACCCTCGCCTCCACCCCCCCTCCACTAACCACCAAGTCCAATACCCTATCTCTACCATTTACCCTATCATCCACCCTCGTTGCTACCCCCACCTCATTTTCCACCTTTAGTCCCCACTCATCCAACCACCTTTCTACCACCTCCCCCTCCCTCGTGTTCCTCTCTCCCTCTCCCCCCCACCTCTTACTCCAAGCATTAAAATCCCCTACCACTATCATATCTCTATCCCCCTCCGGCCACCCAAACCCCTCCTGCTTACCCTGCCCCACATATACCGTCCACAATACCAACTTCCTTCCTCCCCCCACATCCAACCTAATCCCCACCCTCTCCTGACTCCTCTCCAAAACCTCTACCTTCTCCTTCCATACCGCACTCACCAACATTCCCACCACCGCTCCCTCCTTCTTCTCCACATACCCCCCTACTCCACAAATCCCAAAATAACCTCCCAGACTGTACATCCCATCATCCTTCGACACCCTCACCTCCTGGAAACAATACACATCCACATCCCCTCCCCTCGCACCTATTTACACCATCCCGTTGTAACTCCCTCTCAAATTCAACAATACCACCTTCAATACCCCATCCTTAGCCTGACAAGCTTCTCAACCTTTCCATCTCCACCCTCACTCCCCAACAGTTCCCCTCCCTCGCCTCTCCCATCGTATGACCCTTTCCACATATCACACACTTCCTATAGTGCACACAAGCCACTCTTGCAACCCTGCACCTGTCACACCTGTGCTGCCACCCCGTATGCCCTTCCACTGCACACACACTACACCTGCTCTTAACCTTCCTACACTCCCACCAACTGTGACCCACTACCGCACTCTTCGTGCAAAACACCAGACTCTTAGTGTCCACAAACTTCTTTACCACCTTCTTTCCACCATCCCAATTCAAACCCTCCTCTATCAACCTCACCCTCTCACTTTCCCTAGCCACATGTATCACCACTCCAACACGTTCCAACTTCAAATCCTCCCTCCTCCTCTTATCTGCCAACAAAACTGGCATCTTCATTAACTTTACCCCATTCTCCAACTCAACTCTCATCTTCAGCTCCTCTAACCTTCCCTCCCATTCCTTCACTTCCATCCCCGGCATCACCAAACCCACCCATTGTTCCATCCTCCTCCTACCCTCCACCTTTACCTCCAAAACTCCCTCCCACTTCTCCTTCCCCATATCCAAACTCTTCTCCACCTCCCCTTCCCCTCTCATAAAACCTCCACCCTATTCCCTTTCACTATCAACCTCTCAATCGCTCCCTTCCCCATCCCCTAACCCTCTTCCACCTCCTCCTTTTTCCACACCTTCCCTCTCAACTCCTGCTGCGAGTCCATCACCACCACTATCCTCTTCCTCAATCTCTCCTCCAAATCCAAACCCTTCTTAACCTCTACCGCCCTCTCCACCTCAATTTTCTTCAACACTTCCCCCCTCTCGCCCTTATCCAACTTACTTACATCCTTAATAACTTCACTATAACTCTTTCCCCCCTCTACCGCCTTCGCCTGCTCCCACTCCTCCTTCTTCCTCAAACCTTCCTCTACCACCACCTGACTTTCCACCACCACCTCCACCCTTGCATCCTCTCTCTCCTTTCCCCGATCCTCTACCCTCAACCCATTCTCCAACCAGTCTCCCAACTTCCTTATTTCCCTGTCCAAGCTAAACAACTTGGCCTACATCTTTCCTATACCCAAAACCCTCATCGTCTCTTCCACAACCTCCTCATAATCCTTCAACTCCCTCAATATTCCCAACACCTTTTCCCTACTCCAACCCACCTTTTTACCCCTACTCAACTGCCCCTCCAACTCCCTCCTTCCCTTTCCTTTTTCGCTCTTTTCTCCTCTGCAACCTTCTTTATCTTCCACTCCTCCAACATCCCCACCTCCCCGTAACTGCTCCCCACTACCTCGATCTCCACCCCCTCTCACCCTCCCCTCACCCTCTTTCCTCCACCTTCCAATTCCTCCACACCTTTTCCCCTCTCACCCACCACCTCCCTCCCCACACTATACCCCTCTTCTTCTGACACCCAATCCCCTTTCTCACCCCCCCTCCACCCACTACCCTCCCCTCCCTCCTCCACCACTTCCATCCTATCCTCACATCTCACATTTTGCTCTCCTCCAATCACACCCTTCTACACTTTCCACTCCTTATTCCCGTCCTTTCCCAGTATCCAATCATTCCCTAACTTCTTACCCCCCTTCCCCTCCCTTTCCTTTTTGCCAACACACCCTTTCTCAACCCTATCCCTCAAAACTCCTAGTCCAACCCTCTTCCCACTTTTTCCACCCTAGCTGCTCATAGCGTCTCAGGATATCCACTAAATCCAAAGACAATTCGAAGCCCAAGAGCTAGCACGATGGAAGGCTTTCGTTGGTCGATAATGCGATCGTCAAAAATATGAGAAGTCGTTATTTCAAAAATCCGGTAAATAGCGGTCGTCGTGGATGTACGAAAACATCTTGCCTGGTGCTTGTACTCGAGTACTCGTAATGGCCTGCCATTTGCAAACATGACCAGGCCTGCAATAGTGTGCATTAGCCTGTATTACTATGCATTAGACCATTTTCGGGTAATTCGTATAGATGAATATATTCTAGGAGCAAGAACCATATATACTCTGGGACTCGAATACCTACTTATATATTAAGAATATATTATCATTCTGCATTACTTTGAAAGAAAATAAACAAATAGGGAAACAAACAAATAAACAAATAAATAAACAAATAGCTAAACACATAAATAAATAACTAGTAATTGAAATTGTTTCCTCCTTCATCTGCAATGCAGGCCTCAATCCGGGAATACATGGAGTCTATATGGTGATTTATACGTGATTCAGGATAGTTCTTCCATTCCTAGAATAGATATAAAAGTTAGATATAAGCAAAAGGAATAGAGAAAGTGAAAACATACACGTTCAAGGAGAATACTGATTTTCCGTACTGTCATCCGAGGACCAATATGCTTGTGGAGCTTATTCTTAAGCTCTGACCAAATGGTCACGATAGGGTTTAAGTCGGGCGAGTTGGACATCGAAACTACCTTTTTGTAGCCCAAACTTTCCCTAGGGAAATCACGTTTGGCCAGCTCAGTAAATGGACTGAAAAGGGAGTTCAAAATTCGTTCACAATAGATGAACCAATCTATGCCCCCCTTTCTATCAACTTTATGAACTTTAAGTTCAGGTTCTGGCAATGGAACCTGAAGTCCAAGGGAGAGATACTGCGCATTTTCAGCTATCTCATTTTCATACTCCTGTTTGAGTAAAAGTTGTGCTTCCTTTTGCTGCTTTGCATTTTCATAAGGTGAGGTATACATATGATAAGGAAGGTTATTTCCTATATTAATATATTTTTAATTAGCTTTTATGTACATTAAAGATATTATAATAATAATAAATAAAATATTAATCATTTGAGTATTATGTTTATATCATACCATCTCTATCATACAAAATTGCACCCCAAAACATGACAGTTGCCCCTTGGGCGAACTTTCTCGGAATGTTTTGAGGTTTATATGCCTCACCAGTACGCCTTCGGACACCGCGTGCTCTGCAGTGACGAACACTACCAGTTTCAAAATATGATTCATCGGTAAAAATGACACAATGTCAATCTTGTGTTCGATATCGATTGCAAAAGGCAAGTCTTGCTACCTTATGCTCAGGCTTGAGTATTGGCTTTGTTGTTGGCTTACAACAATAAATTTTATTTTCTCGTAAAACCTTTGCGACTGTTTGCCTGCTGATATCTAAATTTGCTATAATTATTTATTTATTGTTTAGTTATATACATATCTTAATATTAATCAGAAATGTTAAAAAAAAAAAAAAAAAAAAAAAAAAAAAAAAAAAAAAAAAAAAAAAAAGCAAAAGAAAGACTAATACTGGCCTCCGCAAGTTGAGCAAAAGTCATACGACAGTGCTCACCATCCTTTAATGTGGTCTCTACCAGGTGCCTCTTTTCCTCATCGCTAAGGACCTGATTGGATCCCTTCATTGATGTTGGTAAGGGTGAGAGATTTTCTATAGCACAAAGATCCATAATTCCATTTTGCTGGGCACGTTCTCATGCGGTTCGGATACTGTTGGAGCAAGCACTGGTTAAGACACTAGTCTTTGCTGATATTTGTCACAGGGTCATCTTTTGGGCACCATCTAACATTGCATAACTCATGATTTAACCTCGTTTGGTCCAAGATGTTGTTGGTCCTTGTAGTATTGACATTTTGCTCAAAACATTTAGGAACAATATAATGTGTTTTGGGGTGATTTACCATTTTCCTCATGAATATTGTCTACAATCAGAAATACTTAGGGGCTGTTTGGCAAACCGTAGTTTGAAATAACGGAAATTTGAAATCGCATTTTGGAGATTAGATTTAGATTAGATTTAGGACCAACCAATTAAAACTGGTGAAAGAGGATTATGTAATGTCAATTATACTTTTATAATCTTATTATTGGTCTGCTCATTGGCCAGTTTCTAATCTGATTCAAATCAAATCTCCAAAACACGTTTTCAAATTTCCGTTATTTCAAATTACGGTCTGCCAAACAGCCCCTTAGTAATCTACTGCTTATTCATTTCTGATTGGTTTACCTCACAAATACACACTAATGCAAAATAATGTACACTAATGCAATCCTGGTCGTGTTTGCAAACGTCAGGACATTACGAGTACTGTACACTGTGTGCAGGCTTCCCGCAAATGCGTCCAAAACAGGCAGAATCGCTCCATTTCTGGCCGATTCCCAGACCCGAAAAGAGTACCCATTCCCTTTCTCCTAGACGCCCCTGCACGCCCCGGGTGAACAAACACCAACACGAGATCACAGGTACAAGTACACGGCAGATATTCTTCGGTGGGTTAACCTAAATTAACTGTTCAGTAACTTTCCACCAGGTATGGTACTTGTAAAATCACATTAAATTCACCATCTATGATCCGAGACAAAACGCCCTGAGAAGGAATAGTGTCTTCTCGACGCGGTATGGCTTGGGCAGGCTGAACTTGGTTGATCTCATTAACTCGTATTCGTAATTCTATTAACCTACTCTGCTAAGCCTATTGTGACTTGTATGGTGATTCCTGTTGCGCACATGCCATACTAGCGCGCCAAGCACCAGATCCCAAATGGTAGACTTGGCAGGGGATTGTGGTAACACCCACTGTGCTTTCAAGAGCCTGGATTTCGAGATCAACCATCTTCCACCCAACCATCTGAGTCCACTTACAACAATCATCAAACACTCACTATGTTCCGACTCTTCTCACTCCAAACAAAAATCCTCTCTCCTGCCCTCATCCATCGCCGTATCAGGTTCAGGGGGTTCCACGATGAATTCTTCCCCGACAGCACCGGAAACGATGGCACCGGAAACGATAGCACCAGAAACGATGGCGAACCCAAAGTCAAAGCCTCCTCGGGTGTCGGGTCGAAGGTGGGAGCTGGGGGGGATGGTCACGGTGGCCGGTCCGATATTTTCGTAAGTCTCTCTACCTCAAACTGATTATTTAAACTTCAGCTAACAAACTGTGGTATAGTGGGACCGAATCAATAGACTCGATGACAAAATTGATGGTGTTATCAAGGTACGGATTTCGTTTACAAATACATAGTGACAATTAACCAAGACGATGGTGGCAGGACCACGGCACCTTCAAAGTCGATGTAATCAAATCCATCGGCGAACTTGGCAACGATCTCAGGCAATTAATCAACGATGGAAATGCCAGGAGTGACAAGGAGTTCTCGAGAATCCACAAGGAGTTCTCGAGAATCCACAAGGAGTTCTCCGAGTCTAAGTCTGACCAAAATTTAATGAAATGGCAACTCCACTTCCTGTTCTTCGGAACTTCCTCGGTGAGTTTCTCATTCAGCTCCTGTATCTGGTCAATCTAATAGGTATAGTTGGTCCTGTGGTCCTTAAAGGATTACATCCAACTCCGCTTTCCCGCCTTCTTCGCCAGCGAGGAAGGAACCCCCCACGAGCAACCGGAGACCCCCCACAAGCAACCGGAGGCCCCCCAGAAGAAGTTGCAGAAGTGACTCGGAGCCCCCCCCCAGCCATGTTTTTCCGGCTGTTTCTGGGTTTCTTTTTCCTTTCTTTTTCCTAATGTATATACATGGCCCGTTGATAGAAGGGGAATGGAGTTCTAGAGGATAAACAAAAAAAGAAGTTGCGGTACCGTACTGTGCTTGCCAAAATCAAAAGTCCGTCTTGACCCTTACCGGTTCAGTGATGCAAGGATGATAAATTAGATTGAATCCACCTCCACCACGGCCTGCCTAAGAATTGCACTTACAAGTCACCGGCATGTAGAACCTGAACACAGGGATTAAAAGTTTATATGGCAGATTGTCTGTGCCGGTCTGATTGCAAATACTAAATTCAGACTCAAATGTTCAGGTTCTTCATACTGGTAACCTGTACCAGGAGAGGTAAATTTGATAGATCCCCTCAGCCCTTCGCTCGGCGCGAACCTAAGGGATTGTATGGTGCTCTAAAGCGATAATTAGATATCAGGTTTTCTCATAGCATGGCATTTATACTTACCTCGAGAGAGGGTGACTGGGTTGGGCCCATAACGAGATATAAAAGACAGCTTTTTTGTGTTGTCCGGGATGAAATCCGTGACATTTGGCCATCCGGGATAGCGAGGTGCGACTGTTAATAAAGAGGGCCCCATCAGGGTTCTGAACCCTATCCGGCGCTGGTCCCCACCGGGATTTCCAGTTAATTCGAACTCCTAATGTAGCCGAAAAGACACCACCTTCCCCACACATAAATTATCCTAAAGTATTTAACGTCCGAGGTTGGAGTTTCAGCTATGGCTTAACCCTTCCTCCTGTCCGGGTAACTCTTGGCGCTGCCAAAATCAGTGACAATATATGCCCAAGCAAAAGTAACCGAACATTTGTGCTACTGCACATGGCAACACGCCCCTCACCCCTTCTGAGGACCCCTCACCCTCCATACCCCCTGCCTCAACAAAAAAATCTCAGTAAAGCAGTTGGATGGCATACAAGGTATTGATTAGGATTATAATATATCTACGTACCGTAAAAACTCGTTAAATCAACTATCTCAGATCAGCCCCTAATCTCCGTATCCTGAGACAGGACACCCTGAGAAGGGATAGCGTTTTCCAAACTCGGTAAAGCTTGGGCATGCTGAACCGGGTAGCTCACATTAACAGGTATGCCCAATTCGGTGAACTTGCCATGCTAATCCTATTCAGACTTGGTCTTGTACTTGTAATTCCGATTGCGCACACCCCTATGTGCAATAGCCATGTTACACATAGGAGGTTTCAGTACTGGTAATTTATATGATGTGATAGTACTAGTACTTGTTACAGGCAACAAGTACCCGAACATTGGGGTGATCTGATGCCATTTCGGGCAATTCCCACCAAAATTACCCTTGTAAACTGTTCACACCAGCCTCCAAGACAGGTCTCACCTCTGAAATATCCTTGAATAATCCCTGAACAATCCTTGAACAATCCCTATAAAATCCCTGAATAATCCCTGTTTTCCGCCAAAATGTTAAGGTACTTGTTGCCTGTAACAAGTATATAGAACAGTAAGGTTACTATATGACTACAAACTATGCCAGTCGGAAGGAATGTCAATAGAAGAATTGCACAGCCTTGGTGAAAGATCCCAAAATCCAATAAAGAAAATTATTGATGTATGAGATTCTTGATAATTCGAATGCATATACACCTGAGTGCATACAATGCAAGAAAGATGACCGTTTAGGCTGATCACCGGGTATTCCAAAGGATGTTCGTAAATGAGCTGCATCAACCTGAACGCAGTTCATTTGGCAAATAAATAGAATGCTAACTACTGGTAGAATGCTAGACACCCTTAGACTAATAGATAACTCGGAGGATCATTTGACACTGGAGGGCAGACATTTTCACGGTCAAAAAGTGTTCGCACTTGGTTAAATCATGATATTAAGGGTAGTCGATTCTAAGGGCAAGCGAATTGGACTAGGCTTAAATCTTTCTTCATAAAACGAGATTTGTCTAGGAAGGCTTGTAGGTAAATATTTTTGAGTAAAACTTATGATATTGATAAGATCTCTTCTCAGTTGCTTGATGCTCTATGTAAGACCGGGGGACTGTCCAGGTATTTATACCCTGCAACCCTAATCCCACGGCTTTACACCTTCTAGGATTTTTCGACTATGGTCAACAAGGGCGCATCCCGTTTGACCCGGAGAATCTAGTCTCTCATCTATGGCCTTCGGTCACCTGGCCCATTGCAGTGGAATGATAGCGTCCTATCTTCCAATGGGAGTCTGCCGATCTGTAGATCCTTATCCATATATGAGGTGATCAATGCTCATGTCGCCATGCATCGGCGACAACAGTCGTCGGATAGGGTTATAGGATAATATCGCACATAACTCTTTATCCGACCGACTGATTTCTTCCGTTCGACCTTCTATTTCAAGACAGAGTCCGCTTCTTGGAAGTCAGGCAATAATCCCTCGGTTGGGTTGTTGTTATCGTCTTGCAGCAGTGTGTCCAGATGCCTACCCGATTGGTAGAAAATAACTCATTCGACCAATAGCACTGTGTCACAAATCGTGACTTAGCAATACGGAATGTTTCACATGACTCACGATTTGTGAGATCATTTATGATTATGATGTTTGATTTGATTTATTATTTCATGACTCACGATTGTGAGGTCATATGATGTTATGACTTTCGCACCTGACTACAAGTATGAGTCAGGGGTTTCACGCATGTGACGCGATTAGCGCACATGATCTTTTATGGAAATTGGATACTATGGGGATTGTATACTATGACTCGGATTGTGAGTCATAGGACGTTTGTTATACTATGACTCACATGGCAGTCATAGTAAAGAGGTGACTCATAGTAAAGTCACCAGGGTTAGGGTTGTGGGAAGAGCGCCTATATAAGGGGGGTCACGGACACAGATAGCTAGCTCTTCACGCAACCACCTAAGTTACTTCCTATGTTATACTTTTACTATTAGTTCAATCTATACTTTATTCTTATTACAACCATCCGTTTATATCACCGACCAAAAGGTGATTCGAGAAACGTATCGCAGAGGAGCAGTCGCACTGGCTAGGAGTGAAAGGACTCAGTGTTCCCTAGGCGACATAAGGCTACGAGACCTGAAGAGAGGTAAGACGAGCGGTACGTATCGTTACCTGTTGCAGTTAAGGGAGATAGTGTGCCTTGTCCGGCAGACTAAGGATAGGTTTGTAACATTTGGTTGAGTCTTTTGCGACACTTAACGAATACAAAACGGATTCACCTACAGATACAGAAGTACCAGACTTCAACGACCCACAGACTTTCCTAGGTCTACAAGCGGAACTTGGACAAGCCTTAAGCGAGATATCGTGAGAAGGATCCCCAAGACCACCAAGCCCGGTCAGCCCGGAAGCAAGATCAAGATCAGGGTCTGTCAGCTCGGGAGCATCCCCAATATACAGAATGTCGGGGGTAGCAGGACCAGCAGACACGATAACTCTCACGAGAGAACAACTACAGGAGTTGATCAGAACGGTTCAGGATAATCGACAGGAACAGACAGTGCGGAGGCCAAAAATCAAAACCCCGGATACATTTACAGGCGACCGTACCAAACTGCGAGCATAGCTAGTCCAACTTCCAATGTACTACACAGCACTAGGATGGGGGGAAAACGAAGACGGATTAAAAGTGGACTTCG
>QFET01007475.1:0-10429 GCA_003316355.1 Tuber calosporum | reverse complement strand
AAAAAAAAGGAGCCAAGACAACAACAGCAGCAGCCGGTCTATCAAACCTTCCACGACAGGAGAGAGCAAGCTTGTGTATTGCTCAAAGTTCAATGCCTCCAGTCCACATCCCAGGGTTTCAACCAAATACAGAAGACTTCCCCACATAACCCGTCCCACCCCGCAATTTATCCACGGAGAAAATAAAAAAACCGAAAGAAACCACAAAGGAAAAAGGAATAAAGGAAAAAAGAAAACAAGTCTGAACCCCAGTATCCTTTAAACACTATCCGTATATCTTAGGCAGTTGCGCAGTTGCCAGTATGCACGAGTGAGATCAGTGCCTATCCCATCAAGCAAATAGTTCGCATCGTAATTGGAAGCTTCCAAGCATTGGATAAAGATTTGAAATCTTTCATAGAATTGTGCAGAGCCAGTTCTACGGCTATCAGCTACTACTCCTGCGTGAATATTTAATATGTCTATTGTTTCATAGTGCTCTGAACAAGTTAGCCATAATGATTGAGTTGAGATTCTAGATAGCGGAGATTACTTACTGATCCTCTCCATATCCAACGGGTGGACCCCGTAAAGTTTCAAGAATACCGAGGAGTCGAATCGACCACCCACACCGGTATACAAGAGGGCATCTACTACCGCATCTCCTCCATGTGCGGTTATATTACCAGCTCGAATAATAGCCAAGTCTGCACTTGTTGAATTCTTGAGTTTATCGCCCTTGAAAATGCAAATAAACCTATTACGAACTTGTCTATACTCCGAAAGGGCAGAGCTCAACGTAGAAATACGGTCGTTCAGCCGGTCGACCTTGTCTTTCAGTGTCGAGTTCTCGCCTTTAATGGATGATTGTCCCCGCTTAAGTGAAACGATTTCCGTTTCTACAACCTCAAGCCTCTTTTCACGACGTGCAAGGTCAAGACCGCGGCGATTCCCAACGCGCGTTGCTCCCATCGCCTCTTCAAGCTCGAGCTCCCCTTGCTCTAGAGCCTTTTCGAGTTCTACTTTGGCGTCCTGCTTCGTTTCTTGGTTGCTGCCAATTTTCGATAAAGTCGCTAATATTGCTTTGCACATCTGGTCATCTGGGTTTTCCAGTGAACATTGCTGACGTTTGCTCTGCTCCTCTAAACACTTGCTATGCTCTCCTAGGCGCTTGCTGAGCTGTGCCTTATTCCCTGTAGTAGGAAGCCCTGCGGCCTTGCATCGCTCCTGAAGGTCGCCCACCTTGCGGTTGGGCACGATCGTGATTGCGTTGTTGGCTGTTCGGTAGTTGACCCCGAGGGTTTTGGCTTTTTGGTTGTAGTTTGTGGCTAGGCAAATCAGGGGATCCAAGAGCCTTGACCGCTTCCCTGAGAGGGAGAATAGCTGATGGGGTGTTTGGCGTGACGTGGTATCATACCAGAATCGCGGATCAGTCTCGGGCGGTTGATAGCGCTTCAGGATTAATCAGCAGGGAAGCAAGCAGCCAGAGCCCAAAGGAGAGAAATCTGCCGTGTCAATAAATGTGGCTGGCGATCACACCTCACCGCAACCAATTGGCCCAAGGCGGCGGGTGTCTCTTGCATCTCATGGCAGCAGAGATACTCGGGCATAAATCCTATTAAAATCGACAGTCTACCGGCACCCTCCAAGACGCACCCTAGTGGAATTGTTCTGTGAACTTGAAGCCAGGGAGAGCTTAAGAGAAGGAACTGTGAGGAACGATATCAATTACCTAAAGAGCGGAAGAGGAATTTCTCTGGGCACGGGGGTGTAATAAAAGGTCGGGCAGTCGAGTAATCTTTGGAGTTCGCTGCTGACAGATCGAACAAAGCATTCGGGCTTTATTTCACCGCTGCGTTGCAGATGTCCTGGCTCGTATTCCAACACCGGATTAGAATCACCCTTCTTGGTGTGACGGGTCTTTGACCATTCCCGAACGTCATGAGTGATAGGTGTGTCGACAGTGCGATAGGGCGATCGATATCGTGCTTGTCGAGTTTTTTTTCCTCCTTCCAGTGCTCCTGGAGATCGGTCAGGAATCCACCTGCAAAGACCCCAGGGGAAATTTTTATACATTTGAACGTCATTGATAACAAGTAAATAAGGCGTCCTTTCTACATTTTGTCCTCTTGTCTTTCAGCCCACCATGCGCCCGTACCGTACCAAGCATGGATGCCTCTGATTCAACGCTCCTGGCGTATTACTGGTACTGACTCTGCTCGAGTACGGAACCCCGGATTTCCGACACCGGTGAAGACACTCACAACGCAAATGAGGAATTGCTGCAGGGAAGTTGATCTCGTGCAGCACTTCCACAAGTGGGTTGGTTGCGTGACTTTGGTGGGTCTTGAGGAATGGAGAACCTAGTAGGGTCCGACTGATGAGTGTTCACGGCAATTCCAACGAGCATTCTCTCCGACGGAGGTATTGTTTACGAGAAATTTAGGAGCGCCCGCATCATCCGCTCCCATTGGAATTTATATGTAGTGGGTGGTGAGTGCACTTGTGTGGGCTCTATCTAAAACGCTTGTTTCCCCCTCATTCCATAGAACCTCCTACACTCTCACTCTTTATCCTCCTCCTTTTTGGCCATTTTCCTGTTTGGAATTTGGCACTTACGCACGAGTCTGGCTTCGCTCTCATGCATACCGGTAGCGTTCACTTTACTAAAGCTTGGGTGATCTCTAATTTAACTACTCGCCTGGGGTATCGATATACGGTGGTGTACCGGTATTTGCCAGGCCTTTCTTGGACGACCTATCTTTCTAGAAAAAATTTATCGGGCTCTTTGTTTTTTTTTCGGCTGGGAGAATAAAAATAATTCCTTCATAAAGGACAGGGCTGTCTTAGGTGGGGCTCAGGAGCATAGATCAGAAAGAAACCTGCAGATTTCCTTCCGTAGAGAATGTTTGCAGACGCCTATCTAGAACCTTTGATTGTGGTCTCAATCCTCTCCGCGGGAGTGATTCTCAATCGGCAACGAACCCCTCAAAATGGCGGCACTTGGTCGCCAACTTCGTCATCGCCTTCGGAGGGACTGCTGTCCTCTCCGATACTAGAACCGCAGTACCGGGAGAGAAAGTTCTTCGGGAGGAGGATTCAGAGCCGGAACACTGCACGGTGGAAGCATACACTCGCATCCAGACTGCTGAGGAAGTTCCCGTTTCTTGTAGAAGTATGGTATTGGTTACTGGTTTATTGGGTGAGAATCGACGTTTTTTTCCTTGGATCGATAAATTGAACTTACTAATTGGCTTTTTTAGACATACCAACTCGGGAGAGCCTTTACTGCAGTTACCCTCAAGTCGGATACCGTTGTACATGCACGTCTACATGCCCTCTCGCTAGTCAGGCTTGAGCAGAAGCTGGGTATCTTCTTAGAACCAGCGATTCAAGGATACTTTCTACCCCAACCTGTTCTACTTACTGCTATTAATCGCATATATTCGTTTATCCATATCCCAGGGACAATCGCCTTCATCGCATGGTTATATCATTATGCACCGGCTTCGCTCTTCAAAGCTAGGAGACGAGCTCTGGCAATTTCCAACCTGATGGCATTTGTCATATTCACTGCATGGCCATGTATGCCTCCTCGCCTACTTCCCGAGGAAGACGGCTTTGGGTTTATCGATACTGTGCACACGGGAAAAGTGGCGAGCGTGTGGACAACAAACAAGTTCTGCAATCAATTAGGTATATATATCCACCCCTCTTCGCTTTGCCATCCCTCACCCACCCCCTTCAAAGCCTCTATTTAGGAAATCGTGAGCATTCTGACAGGGATTAACTTTGATACCTAGCGGCCATGCCATCACTTCACTTCGGATATTCGTTTGTGATAGGATTGACCATCGCGACTATGCCTGCTCCGGTATCTCCTCATGTGAATAACTTACGAAGGAGAATCTTACTCACCATTTTCGGGATGTCATATCCATCGGTTATTCTTGTGGCAATTATTGCGACAGCTAATCATTACATACTCGATGCTGTGGCTGGTTTTTTCGTGGCGCTAGTAGGATGGCATATCAACGGTGTATTATGTAATCTCCTCGTCTTGGAAGACTGGGTGTATTATCTCTTGAGGGTGCATAAGCCTGGCAGGGATTGTGAAGACGAGGGAGCGCGGGTTTATGCAGTGGATAAGGAGGAGGGTGAAGAGGACTGGTGGAGGAAATCATAAAGGGCTCCTAGGAATACAATGGGATTATATGATTCTGGGGAAGGGGAGGAGGAATGACAGGAAAAAAAAAAGAGTAAGCGCAAAATATTAGCGGACAGAAAGGAGCTCTTGGGCTCTCCGCACTGGCTGGGATAAACTGATAAGTGCCGTTCTCGCAATCGGATGCATAACTCCATTTCCCTGACTGAATTTATCTTTCCTTTCCATTCTTTGGCTTTGATTTTGGTTCTGATATTGGGGTTTTCTTAATGTGGCCTAATTCCTGTCACATTTTTTTTATACATGATTTGTAACCCCTGATATCATGTCTTTTGGATGGTGTTGGTGCTTTGCTCTGAGGGCGTTTCGTTGATAGCAGGGTTGGGTTGGTTATCCGCGCACGATACTGTGCCCCCTTTGGGGGAATGGGCTATAGTGTTTAGAGGCCGTCCTGATGGGAGCGATGTGTGTTATGGCAAGTTGATTGTGGATTTTTGTGAACATGAGTACAGCACTTTATCAACTTTATTGTGCCGGTATGGTAGGGTATCATCTCTACTCTACTCTATCAGATCCTTTTGAAAAGGACAAATAGAGCAGCAGATACTACGAGAATCCTATGCTGTATCTGCGAAGATGAATTTTCATGGCGAGATTGTGTGAAAGCCTGACCATGGGGCACTTGTACCCTTTTTGCAGTATTTTCACCAAATGCCGGCACCACACCTTCCCCAATTGTAAGCTACCGGTGGCTTCTGATGTCGATCTTGTTTCTCTGCCTCTACACCAGACAGGTTTCTATGGTAAGGAACGAAGGAAACACAAAAAAGAAGCAGGGAAGATAGTGGTTCACCTTTTCTTTTTTCTCTCAAATCTATCCAACCAGGGCTGGCCCTTTCGATTCGCCCATCATCCATCCACGATCAAAAATTCTCACCATCCATCTGTTCCTCCCCCATAATCCTATCACAGCAACAGGATCCACCCTTTTCCCTTCCCACTTTAAACGCTTTTTGGTTTCAATCAGCACTCCCGATTCCAAAATTCTCCAATTTTTTCCATTCATCTACCAAACCAAGAAATTCGCAGAATCTCCCCGTCCCTGCCTTGCCCAGCGTGTTCCCCATAATTTTTTTCTTCTGGTTTCTAGGGTGCGCATCCATCCTTTGGTTTGGACTTGGGGACTTGGGACTTGGGCGAGGTTTCGTTCCTTCGACAACCACCCATTACCACATCACAACCCTCGTCCTCTAACCCTCGCTCTCAACCACACACCCTTCCTGCTTCACACCATCACAACCACCTCGACCACCACACGTCCCTTCCCTTCCCTTCATCCCGCTCTTCTCTCCTTCCCTTCTCCCGCCCATAACAACCACAACATACCTTCACTTTTAATTCCCCTCCCTCCCTCTTTGGTAATCACAACAACTACTATCTAACAAATTTCCCCGTAACCAATTAACTCCCTCATCTACGCGTCTAATCACACTCTTGGTACCTTGATTCAACATGGCCGACGACACGCCATCACTCTCTCCCAAGGAGAATACTGTCGCCACTGCCGAAGAGAAAACTGTTACCT
The DNA here is from genome assembly GCA_003316355.1 of Tuber calosporum. Classification (NCBI taxonomy): domain Eukaryota; kingdom Fungi; phylum Ascomycota; class Pezizomycetes; order Pezizales; family Tuberaceae; genus Tuber; species Tuber calosporum. The sequence continues at coordinate 4,700 of QFET01007475.1, read as the reverse complement.
CTCCTGCCGCAGAGAAAGACGCGCAAGTCGATAAACCAAACAATACTAACCAAGCTACTGCCGAGTCTGGGCGAGACGATGGAGATAAGATGGATGTTGACGAGGGCCCCGCGATCAAGCCTGAACCGAAGACTGAGGTCGATGACGACACTATAGACGCGCCCAAGGGCGACCAAAGCAAAGCGGATGCTAAACAGGTAGCCAAGGAGGGAGAGAATGTCGCCACTGATTCTGGGGATGAGAGGGTGAAGGTTGATGGAGCGGAAAATGATTCCGCTGACCCCTCTAGAAAAGCTACTAGACAACGCAAAGGAGGAACAACTACTACTCCTAAACCAAGCAAGAAGAAGTCCTCCGCCAATTTGAAAGGGAAGACTCCTAGATCCACCAAGAAAGCTGCCGTTGATGTGGATTACCGGCCCGGAATGAACGTTCTCGCAAAAATGAGAACTTTCCCTCCCTGGCCTGCCATCATCTTGAGCGATGAGCTCCTTCCTGAAGCATTATTGAAGACGAAACCGAGTGGAAAATCCGGAAAGAAAGGCGAGGCCTCGGCTTCGGCCGCTCCGACAAGCTGGCCTGTTATGTTTATGGGTACAAACGAGTAGTGAGTCTACTGGTTCCTTTTGAAGCTAATTGCCTTTTCATTCTCAACAGTCGCATCTTCTCTTGGGACGCGAGTTTGTCGCTCAATTGTGTTTGTCTAAAATTTTCACTCTTTTCATTACTATTTACGGCTTGGCTACCTGGCGCACTTTTTGTTGGAGTTTACGGGCTAACGTGTGAAATTTTCCTTTTTACATAGTTCCTGGATGAGCATCAGCAATTTGGAACCACTTGATGATGAAAAGTTGGCCAATGCACCAAAGAGTTCGAAGAACAAGCCTCTCCAGGAGGCCTGGTCAGTTGCTCAAGGGGGACTAAACCTCGACGATGTCAGATCGTATCAGGACTCTATGGAGGTGGATGCGGATGAGTTTAGCGTCGAAGAAGGGGCTGTCGGACTGGAAGAAGGCGTAGGGGTGGAAGGATCTCCCGAAGGCGATGATGACCTTGAGGCAGAAGTCGACGAAGAATCTGAGGAGGAGGAGGAGGAGGAAGCACCTAAACAAAAGAAATCGACTAAGAAGGCTCCTAATAAGAAGCGCAAGAAGTCGGATTCTGTTTCCGATGATGAGGATGATACCCTCCCGGACAAGCCGGCAAAGACCCCTAAGAAGGCTGCCTCTACGAAGACGCCTAAAAAATCACAGACTAAGACTCCTCAGACTACTAAAGGAACCAAGACCCCATCAAATGGAACCGCGAAATCTAAAGCCAGTGGCAAGAGCGCGAAGAAGGGCCAAGCGAAAGATGATAAGAAATCGCCAGGCCCGCGTAAGAAGCCTTCTACCAAGAGGGCAGACCGTGTGGTTGACTCTGACTCCGATTCTGCTCCTAAGGCAAGCGGGAAGAAGGGTGGCAGTAGTGAGAGGAGGACTAAAGAGATACTGTACCTCAGGCACAGAATGCAACGGGGTTTCCTTAGTAAAGGCAAGATGCCCATTGCCGATGTAAGTCATTTTCCCGATTCACGTTTTCTAGCAAGTCCTAATCATATATGTATAGGACATGCCCGCTATGGATAAATACTTTGGTGTTCTTGAAGGGCATACTGATATTGATGGTGATTCCATTCGTGTTAGTCTACCTAGAACTTGGCAAAAGAAGAACAATATTAATTTTGCTGACTTGGTGACGATACTATAGACGACCAAGATTAATAAGGTTCTCAAGGCTATTGTGAAGCTCGATTTAATCCCTAAAGACGACGAGTTTAGATTCCGTAAGCGCGCCCTTGCGTTATTGGAGAAATGGGATAAAATACTGGCAGACAAGGTCCCTGGATCCTCTCCCCCGGCCGCCGAGAAGGAAAATGGTGTCAAGAACGACGACGATGTCGAGATGAGAGACGACGACAAGGGTGCCGCTGAGAAGGAACCCGGCGGCGAATCTAAGGAAGATGAGCCCAAGGCCGGTCAGAAGAAGAAAATCGTCGATGTCAGTGTCCCATTGACCCCAAACAAGGAGGCAGACTCCGCCGGCGCCACCGTTAAAGCCACTGATGAGGCTTCTGCGGTGAAGGCTGAAACAGCAACTGCTTAAAGCACAGCATCTATCTCATTGCTTAGATCAAATGTGTTTTTTGTTTTAAAAAAAAAAATCACGAAGGGNNNGGGGGGGTGGAAATAAAATTGCTATTTTTTCTTTCTTTTTCCTTGTTATGGAACGGAGGGCATCTCATTTAACTCATTTCAACTTTTCATTTTTTTTGCCACATTCCATTTACCAGGCCGGCCGTTGGGCGTCGGAAGGGGGTTCCTTAGGCGGAACAAAAAAAAAATCAAAAAAAAACCTACTACGGCTACTGCTACTATGGTGGAATAACAGCGGTCACTACTACCAAACAGCGGGAAACGAGAGAGAGGAGACAAAAAAACAGAGGGCAAAAAGTGGCGGGATGATGTAACGGCAAGGCATCGAACGGAAGCGCAAACGGGAAAAACGAGGATGAACGGCAAAACACTATATCTCGAGATGAGAAGGGTAGAAAGGAAAATACGCTAAAAAGGTCTTGAGTTTTTTTTTTTTTTTCCACTCAACCGCGGTGGGGCAGGCTATTCGATTGATTGATTGATTAAAACGCTGTACCGGATAGGGGGAAAAAGGTATTTTTTTTCTTCTTCTAATAGTACCGGTATGTGTTTGTGTTGTTGTGGGTCATTATTTTCCTTCTTTTCTATGTTTTCATTTACTTTTTTTTTATTTACTTTTTCCACTTGTCTGGGGAGTTCTTTTATCATACTTTTTTATTTTTTACTTTTATAGTCTAGTCGTTGTGGAAAGCATTTCTCCTTCACTCTGTGTCTGTTTTTTCTCTGTTTTGTTGCTCGAATTGGTAGTGGCAGTGTGTGATAAGTGAGGTTTCTTCTCTTTTTGTTTCTTTGCTGCCCCGCTACTTTGATGTGCTCTACTGCGCCGTGCTGTGGTGGATGAGTGAGGTGGGATTGGTGGATTGGGTATTTCTGGTTATCGTTGTAGTTGGCCTTTGTTTCGTCTGTCCATCCATCCATCAGAGCGATAATATTCCGGTCTATCGTAGTTTGAGCATGGAGGCTTTCTTCCTCTGCTTGCCCTCTTCCTTATAACTTTATACGTAGTACTCTCCACATATCCATTTATCGGCCCATCAATCTTCCCGGGAGTCTAATTCTAATTCTGCTTCTCTCATTCGATTCCTAACCATCCCCCGTTACCCTTACTCCCTCTTCCCTTATTCCTCCATTTTTCTGACCCCCTGCCACTTTACGGCATTATCTAGCGTCACGAATTGAACTCGAAATAATTCTCATTTATTCGTGAGGCACAGGCATGGGTGCTCACTCGGGTGTTATGAGATGTTTCGCCTTGTATGAGGGGGGGCATCGCGCCATAAGTGGGAATCCGGAGATAGGTTTGGAGAGTTCTGTGGAGATAAGGGGGTGGTGCGTGAACGGGTTTTGCATGCCGGTACCGTGCTATTCTGCTTCCCTTTTATATTCATACCCGTCAAGTTTTCCGATCGATCTTCCGTGTGGGGGGGCTATCTGCGTACAGGCTACAGTAGGTCTTTTGTTTAACGTTTTGGCATTGTCACCGTACGATACTACTGTACTGTAGCACGGTATCATACTGTATAATACCGTAGATGGGACAGCCGATGGGAAATGTCAGTCAAGTTGAGGAAAAGTTGGTCACCACCCATCAACAATGAACTTTTCCTATCAGTCTGCCCTATATACGACTGGTTTTTGTAAGAGTATCATATTATAAAAGTAGAATGTATGAGTAAAATAAGTAGTATTCACGGATAGTCAACTCGCCCACAAAGTGCCTTATCCTATCATACCTACTTTTCCTTTCCTTTCCTTTCCTTTCCTTCCCTTTGTTGATAAATAATAACGGTAAGCGCATTCATAAAAGTTTGATAGAAGTAGAGTTCGAAGTCTTCTCTTTGATGCTGCTACTCTATGGACATTTTCTTTCCTTCCTTCCTGCTTGTCACGCTTCAAGTTGAGCACTTGATATTCTCACTGGTGGCCTAAAAGGATCTTCTGGCACGCACTGCTTCGTGCTAACTTGCCCCTATCAACGAGATGTTTCCTGTCATTTCGTTTTTTAAAGGGTGGTTGATGTGTTTGGTTTTCGGCATGTTATGAATTTTCTTTGCTAGTGTTTTTACCTAGTCTGGTGATTCCAAAGTTCAGGCGCATGTACCTGCTTCGTTGGGACTGGCTTCCTTTCCCCTATCGGATAGGCTGTCATACTCGAGTACACGCGCAGTCGACTACCTACCTTAGACTATGCCTCGTGCCTGCCAAGACTTGCAAAGTGTAATAGCTTGTTACGATAGTACTTGGGACTCTTGCAAGCTGTTCCCTCCTCCTTTATCCTCCCTCGCTCAACTACCAGGTCTCACATAATACAACTACTTACTTCCACCTAAACCTTCAAGAACCGGGGGGGGGAGGCTAAAGAAGAAAAAAATGTATCAACCCACCCCACAAACCACTACCACCACCACCACAACCACCCATTCCCGATCCCAACCTCTCCTACAAGTAACTCCAACCCCAACTCCACCCCCCCGCCCCGCATCCCACCAATCCGGCCCCATAACC